>JAODPA010024453.1:0-12806 GCA_025585075.1 Nepenthes mirabilis | reverse complement strand
GTGTTTTCCCCGACCTGAAATTTGTATGTTTGAACTGTGGCACCTTCCCGCTCACGCCAACGCCCTTGCCTTCGTTCACACACACACTCTCTCTCACTCTCACTCTCTCTCTTCACACTCTTCTTCATCCATGCTCTCTCCTGTCTCTCCTCTCTCTCTCTTCACACACAGACACTCGAATGGTTTATCTCTTCGGAAGCCTAATCTCTTCTTGAGAAAGAAAATGAGAGGTCTAACGAGCTGTCTCTGCTCCTAAGTAAGATAAACTTTCTTCTTCCTCGCTCTACGAAAAAAGAAAAAGAGTTTTTTCTTTCAGTTTTTTTCATTTGTCCTCCGAGCTGAAGGAAATATCGTAGATACTGTTAAATCTTACGTAGATCTCTCACAAGCACGACACATCTGTCTGTTGATTAGTTTGTATTCCAAAATGCTTTTGAAAACTAGTGTAGCTTGCTACCTGTTTTGTTTTACTTAAAATCAAGTTAGTTTATGCTTCTATGCTCTGTTTTGCTGTGTCAACTGTTTACTTCACCGAAAAATTAAAGTGAACATCTGATGGAAGGGTTTTTACTTTCTTTTTTCGTTTGTATTGTATTTAAAATTTCTGAATTGGGCTGTTATAAATCTTTTCGTATATCGTATTTGAATAACGTTAGGGTTTAGGATTCTCATGGACCACTAAATAAACAGAGCATGAGCGCAAATTGACAGTACATGGTTCTATGTTGAATACGTAATTCTGTTATTTTCTAGATATTACAACAAAGAGTTGTGCCTTGCTTAGATGTTGCTATATCTATATGATCTCTACAACCTGCTAAGAAATTTGACCTAATGACTTACATCTTCGCTGGCTCGTTATTTGGGATACTTAACGCGTTAGCAACTGCCTATTTACCAAATTTTGACCATAGCGGACGCAGCTGCTTTGCTTCATTATAAAATTTACAAAAGCTAGATATTTTTGCTTTTCAAGCTTGTTATGTTTGTCTTTTTCCTGTTTTCTTTTCGTGTTTATGGGACTTTAAAAAAGATAGTGAAACTTGATTGAAACAGATGTTGAGAAAATTAAATTTAATGTGGTTGGATCACAACGCCCGAATCCATGGAGGATAGTAGCCCATCATGATAGAAAGTAAGATTTGATCGTACCTTGATTCATATGATTTATGATAATTCTTCTAACAAATTATAATGAAATAATAATATACGATAATTATTCTAAAAAAAAAGAGAACTTTATGCATGAATTAAAAAATGAGTGATGGGAAGAGGATCAAAATATAAACGTTTTTACGTGAAAAATCTTATCTTGAACGTGAAGGAAAAACCACTGGACTTTAGTCCGAGAATTGTTTCCACTATATCGTGTTTGAGTATAGGGATTTACAGCGTAAACCTAGGAGCGATAGTCCAAGACCTTATGTATGAAAACTTAAAGAGTTATTCTTACAACACAAGCCCTTAGTTTTTTTTTTCTTTGGTTTTCTTTCTATGCTGAAAGTAACAAGAGTTAATACGGGATTAATATTGGGATCTGTTGTTTGGTGAACAGTTAAGGTATTTATAGTGGTTGAACTCTCCGTGAGTTCTATCCACGTGGAGTTGGCGTGTGTTAGGAGCCTTGCCACTGACTCTACAAGTTCCTCTTGTCCCGTCAGATAGGTTTTATGCACGGCTGCCCCATGTGACGTCCGCTCTGTTGGCCGCGTGCTACTCTGATCATCATTCCGTTTGCAATTTGACGAACCAGCTACCAAATACTTCACACGTGGTCTCTGCAAGCCAGGTGGTGCTTGAGATCCATCATGGACTCGTAGCCCATATTGAATTCCAGGCCCACTGCACCCCATGGGCTAGTTCATGCGCCTGGGCTTTTTGGGATTTTCTGGCTTCTGGGCCCATTTCCTTGGTGGTGAATTTTTAGTTTGGGCCTTGGGTACCTATACCCAACACTAGCCCTCTATACTTGAGCCGACTTACAGTTGAGGCCTGGCATGTTTGTTCTGGCCTAGCAAGCAGTCGTAGCACTTGCCTCGAGATGCGCATGGTCTTGTCTTGCTCTGGCGTCGCGTCTTCCCTAGGTGGTCGCACCTTCCCCAAATAGTCAAGCAAGCTTTTCAAGTGCGGTAGTTACTGCGTTGCATTGGAACTGTGGGTTTCCCTTCCAAGTGAACGATGCTCATCAGGAAACGTGCCTCATTCAATGTGGGTTGGGAGCCAGTTTGCCTATAAATAGGCGGGTTCTTGGGCTGGTATGGTTCATCCCTTGGCTGGTTTCGGAGCAACGATGCAGAGGCCTTGCCTCACTCTGCTTCCAACGGGAACTCGTGAAGGAATCGGGTGGACTTGTTGGAGACTTAAAGCTTCTGATAAAGACTATCCTTACACCTCTATCGTGGCCGATTTCTCACACTAGTGAGGGTGGCTTGGCCACTCTGCTGTCGTCGTGTGCCTCCCTTCAAGCTGTGGCGATCTCTTATGCAGCGGCAGATCATGGTGGATCTGTCACTGGATGCCCTAACTCCGGAGTGATGAGCCGCTCATGGTTTATACTTCCCTTAAACTGCCGTTTGTATGATTTGGAGGAGAGGTGAAGGACTGTTCTGGTGGCCTCGGCTTGTTGGGTTACCGACGATGAGCTATTTCTTCCCCATCATGCTTGAAGAAACCGGAACAGTCCGTCCGGGGCTTATGCCCTGTGCTACATTTTCTATCTTTTTTTTGTACTTTTGCTGTCACAAGTCGTGTACTTTGTAAAGGAATTTTGATTAATAAAAGAAGTAACCCTTCGCCTTTATTCTTCCATCTTGTCGCATGAATCTTCCCCTCTCTAGTATGCCTAAGGGGTACGGACAGCTCTTATGTGAAGGTCACTTCCATTAGGAGTCCGCTCGTCCCTTTGTTTTTGTAACTTTGTTTAATTTTTGCTCGAAGCTGATGTTTGCGTTTTTCTCTTACTGGTGTCCGAGGACAGTAGCCGGAGATGTGGGGATTAAAATGTTCGTAGACATCCAGAGGCTTGTTCATGAATCAAGATGCCCGAGAGGCCTTTTGGACTCTAAGCATCTTTGCATAACCTGTGACGGCGTCCGTGAATTTTCATATACCTCCTTAGGTGTTTTTGGTACCCACGTCTTCGTTGAGAGTTTGCTTGCATACTTTCCTTGAATTCAACACGCTGGACTGCGCCGCCGTTTTCAGCCATTAAGGCGTATTAAATGTGCGTTATTCTAATTGACAGTGCCTCGGGAAGCCAAAGGCCCACTAATTCTGCCGACATACGGGTTGCTAACACATGGCTAGGGTGATGATGGCACGCGCCTCTTGCTGTTTTTGCTGTTTTCAAATACCACAATTTGCCTCTACCTTCATTTTATGCGACCTGAGGGATTCTTATTTAAATCCTTGGGCTGTGTTCTTCAGGATTTCGCCTTCTTCTCGATTTGTTTTTGTGTTTTCTCTGCTTTTGTCTTCAAATTCCCGTGGCTCCTAAGGTCAAGGATATCGCTTCCACCATTACTTTGAGCAGATTTGAAGTAATCCATGCCAAATATGACATCCCTAAGTCGACGGCTATGGTGATTCCAGATGGGGATGATAGGGCTTGTAGCCCTTTCGATGGGTTCATTGTGGTGTATGAAGTCCACCTCAAGGGTGGGATTTACTTCACCATCCCGCTGGAGTTGTACTACATCATGATGGAACTCAAGGTTCCATTTGCCAGATTGAAGTCTAACGCTATCAGGTATCTTGTCTATCTTTGTGTTTTTGCTCGCTGCCATAAGAAGGTACTCGAGGCAATTATGGTGAATGTGATATTCCGCTTTACGCACAACTTAGATTGGATTGTCGCCACCTCCCGCTTTGAGTTTAGCGTTATGAGTGGTGGGAATTTAGATTCCGCTAAGAAGTGGAGGGATAAGTTCTTTTTTCTGGGAGTTCGGAAAAATTGGGCTTTCTCGAATGCTTGGGGCAATGTGAATGCAGACCCTTCTACGAAGGATGGGAAGGTCGCTCATGAGGTCGTTGACTTGGTGCTAGCGAACCTTGGCATTTTCAACCAGTATAAGTAGAATATTTGGTTGTGGTCAGAGAACTTGACAAAGGCCAAGTGGGGAACCCATTACGAGGGATCTGGTGTCCCTACTGACTTTGCTGCTATAGTTCCTTCGAAGACGAAGAGGCCGAGGAAGAAACAAGCAACTCTGAGGATTGAGAAGCCGTCCAAGCGGCCAAGGAAAAGCCGTCGGACAGGAGCTTCAAAGAGTCCGGTGACCATCGTCGATTACTCTTCGTCCGACGATGAGGATGCCGCGGCTGAGCCCTTAGTGAGGAGGCCGGGGGCTTCGATTGCGCACCTTGTCGGAGGGACCGAAGGTTTTAGACCTTGAATTTTTCTTGATTCCTCTGGTCAACCCTCTGAATCTGCTGGGCAGTCTACGGATCTTCCTGCCGTCCAGCCTTCCATTGATGAGTGCCTTCCTGACATTCTGTCCAAGATCACTGGGGAGGTCTCGGAGTGGATTGATAACCCTCTCGAGGATACCATCGTAGCGCATGATGTGAGGGAGGCTGGCATGACTCTGGCTGAAGAAGTAGCAATGATGTTGATAGGGACGACGATCACCGAGGCTGCTGGGGTCAAGGAATATCGATCTGCAGAGCTCCTTGTTGTAGAGACTGTCGAGCCCCCGTGCCTTGAGATCCAAGTTTATAGCCCGACGATGATTCCTCTCGTGATCCATGAGGAGTCTCTGGCTGAGGACGTCGTGGGAACTTCACACCCAGGGGAAGCCCAGGTTGGGGCCGACGATCACGTTGAAGCAGTTGAGCCCCTAATCTTGGAGGTTGCTGCTTTTGCACCCAAGGCCAGGGTAAAGATCTCTGTGGTGTAGGAGGCTGCGGCTGAGAGGCTTGAGGAGTCTGAGGTCTCCGGAGAGGAGAGCGCTTCAGGGAGCTTCTTTGTGGCCAAGGTACTTTTCCACGCTGCCCTACGCTTTGTTTTCTCCTGTCTACGTCTCATAGTCATGCCCTGAATTTTGCAGCTTTAGGAGATGGCTGGTGGTTTTGGCATAATCATTACTGAGGCTGCCCAAGCTTATGTAGAACTGGAAGCTTCAAGGGCCTTTGCTGAGGTCAACACACGCTTGGAGGTCAATCTTGCTACTGTCAAAGGAAAGATCGCTTCTCTTGAGGACACGTTGAGGCTCCAGTTGGTCCAGTACGGGATGCTGCGGGCTAGGAACTTTCGGCTGGAGAAAGTGCTGAGGACGTCAGTGAGGGCCGCGAACATAGCTCCTGCTCTAGAGGGCAAGTATTGGGACGATATTAACTTGTGCTGCCGAGTGAAGAAATTACTGCATCCACAGTTTCACACGGCCATATTTGATCTTTGGAACGCTAGTGCCACATGTTCGAAGGACTTGTATGGCCTTTATGGTAGGCCGTTTCCCTGCTCTCCTCGGCCTGGGTCATCGAGTGACCCTCAATCTTCTGGGCAGCCAGAATCGTCTGGTCAAGCTGAGCCTTTTGGATTAAGGGGGGAGCAAGAGCAAAGGACTTCCTCCCAGCCTGGGCCCTCTGAGGGCTAACCGTTGGGTTTCTTCTTTTTTTCCTCCTTTTTTTCGTGTATACTGTTATCCATGCATTGCTTATATGGACAAAGCTAATACTATTCAAGTTTAAGCATTTTATCTCCTTTATTCGGACTATGCGGGTGTGCGACTCTTCTTGTGACATGTTAGTCGAGTAAGTTGGCTCTATGCTAGTTTTATGAATGCTTTGGCCGTCTTAGGTTGAATATGTTATCTCTAGGGTCGTTGCACACTTTCTATTTTAAACCCCCTAAGTTTTCAGTCCAACTTTTTTGGCTGCTCGGACTTATCCAAGTTTTTAGTCGACCTCTTGGACCACTCAAATTTACCTGAGTTTTTAGTCGACCTCTTGGGCCACTCAGACTTAGCCGAATTTTTAGTCGATCTCTTGGATCGCTTGAACTTAGCCGAGTTTTTAGTCGACCTCTCGAGCTGCTTGAATTTAGTTGAGTTTTTGGTTAGCCTCTCAGGCCGCTCAGACTTAGCCGAGTTTTTAGTCAACCTCAAGGGCTGATCGGACTTAGTCGAGTTTTTAGTCGTCCTTTTGGACAGCTCAGATTTAGCCGAATTTTTAGTCGACCTCTTGGGCCGCTTGGACTTAGCCGACTTTTTTTTTTTAAAAAAAACAAGCAAAATATATCCTATCCACTTGACTTTGGGGCAGCCTGGGCCTTCTGGATTAGTGAGATGGCATGCGTGAAAGCAAATAAGAAAATTCCATTATGCATACATGAATGTGTTAAAAGTACATCAAGTGACGTATTTTGACTTACCCGGTCGTCTATACACTTATTAATAATATTTTTTGAGGTGAGTCACGTTCCATGTCTGCATGAAAAGCTTTCCCTCCTGGGCGCACAGCTTATAGCCATCACTTCGTAGGATGGTCGAGACCAAGAATGGTCGTTCCCAATTTGGGGAGAGCTTGTTCTGGTCGGTATTCTTCCCCGTAGCTTCAATACTTCTCAGCACCAAATCCCCTACTTTAAATAGGCGTGCTTTTACCCTTTTATTATAATACCGGGCAAGTCTTTGTTGGTATGCCGCGAACCATAGCCTTGCTGCGTCCCAGACTTCTTCCAAGAGGTCAATGTTCTCCCGAATTCTTTGTTCATTTTTGAGAGGATCAAAGCTTTCCACTCGGAGACTTGGGAGTCTGACTTCTATTGGGATAACTACCTCGACCCCATAACATAGACTAAAAGGGGTCTCTCGAGTTGGCTCACTCGGGGTTGTCCTGAAAGACCAGAGTACCGACGGTAGCTCTTTAACTCACGAGTCCCCAGCGTGCTCCAGCTTTGTTTTGAGCCCGTACTGTATTGTTTGATTCATGATTTCTACTTGACCATTGCATTGTGGGTACGCGACCGACGTATGCAGCAATCTTATCATTAGGTTGGTGCAATATTTGGTAAACCTTTTTTCGGAGAATTGGGTCCCATTGTCGTTTACGATGCACTTGGGTATCTAGAATCGTCACACGAGATTCTGTAGGACAAAATCCGCAGCGTTTCGCTTTTTTATGCGAGCCAAGGGCATAGCCTCAACCCACTTTGTGAAGTAGTCAATTCCGACGATTAAGACCTTTATCTGTTCGGATGCTATTGGCAGTGGCCTAAGTATGTCTAGTTCCCATTATGCGAAGGGTTAAGGTGACTAGAGAGCTCTGAGTTCCGTATGCGACTGGTGGGAGAAATTGCCGTGGACTTGGCAGTTCTCGTATTTCCGTACGTAATCTATGGTGTCGTATTTCATGGTTGGACAGTAATATCCTTACCTCATCAGTTTAAACGCAAGGTTTTTGCCCCCAATGTGGAATCCACAAATCTCGAGATGTACCTCTCCAAGGGCGTAGTCAGCTTCTCTTAGGGTAAGACATCTCAAGTAGGGGGCAGAGAATTCTCGGTGGTACAGTCTACCATCCATAATAGTATACCACGTAGCCATCTTTTTGACTTTCTTAGCCTCTCCTTCATCTTCGGGTAACGTCCCATCGGATAGGTACTTTAGGTAGGAGGTCATCCAGTTGCTGGCCTCGGATATCTGCATGACTTCGGTCTCGGAGTCTTCCACACTGGGTTTGTTGAGGACCTCGCGCATTCCTCGGACGTATTGCTCTGGATCTCCTAATGCTGCCACTTTAGCTAGCTAGTTGACCTTTCCGTTTTCTTCCTGTGTGATGTGGATTATCTCTATTTCTCAAAAGCTGACATGAGTTCCCGCACCTTCGTGAGGTACTTGGACAGTTGGGCATTGTTTGCCTCAAAATTTCCTCGGACTTGGTTGACGACCAACTTAGAATCACTGTAGGCAACGACGTTCCTCGCCGAGCATTTTTTTGCCAATCGTAACCCTGCGAGTATGGTCTCGTACTCTACCATATTGTTGGTTGCTAGGAATCCGAGGACCATCGAATATTTAATCTATAATCCTTCTGGCATTCTCAGCATAATGCCAACTCCACAACCATCTTTCATTGATGAACCGTCCACATGCAGAGTCCATTTTGCCAGGCAGTGTAAGTTCTCGGCTACACAATCGTCCGAGGAACGTTGAGTTGCAACTGTGGTTTCGAGAATAAAGTCTGCCAGGGCCTGACCTTTCAGGGCAAGCCGCGAACGAAACTCTATATCGAACTCACGCAACTCAATGACCCATTTGACCAATCGTCCCGACGTTTCTAGCTTCTGAAAAAACGCTCTTAAGGGTTGGTTGGTCAAAACGACTACCTTGTGTGTTTGAAAGTATGGCCTTAGCTTTCGTGCGGAATACACGAGTGTCAGTGCCGTCTTCTCCACATGGGAATACCTTATCTCAGCGTCAGCCAAGATTTTATTGATGTAATACACGGGCAGTTTCTTGCCATTTCATTGGCTTATCAGGACTGAGCTCAAGGCTTTATCTGAGATCGATAGGTACATGAACAATTTCTCACCTATTTGGGGAGAAGTCAATAGAAGCGGGTTTAATAAGTGGTCTTTGAGCCCTCAGAAGGCTTCTTCGCAGTCGGCAATCCATTGGAAGCCGTTATTTTTTGTTCCTCGTAGGACCCCAAAGAATGGTGAGTATTTCTCGGCCGCATTAACCAAGAAGCGTGACAGTACTGCTAGCCTTCCGATAAGCTTTTGGACCTCTTTTATTGTTCTAGTGGACTTCATATCTATGATAGCCTTAATCTTTTTCGGATTCGCCTCAATCCCTTGGTTTGAAACGATGTAGCCTAAGAATTTTCCAGATGAGACCCTGAACGTGCACTTAGCTGGATTGAGTTTTATTTGGTACGCTCTCAGGGTGTTGAAGGTCTCACCCCGGTCTTGGATATGGTGGTCGATTATTTTGCTTTTGACGAGTATGTCGTCGATATAGACCTCAACGTTCCTTCCAATCTGGCCTTCAAATATTTTATTCACGAGCCTCAGGTAAGTGGCGCCCGCATTCTTGAGGCTGAATGGCATAATTTTGTAACAGTATGTTTCTTTGTCCGTCAAAAACGACGTATGCTCATTGTCTTCAGGACACATCCTTATTTGGTGATAACCCGAGTACCTGTCTATGAAGTTTAGGAGCTCATGGTCGGACGTCGAGTTTACAAGCTGATCAATTCTGGGGAGAGGAAAGGTGTCTTTCGAGCAAGCTTTGTTAACATCTGTGAAATTCACCCATATTCTCCATTTTTCATTACTCTTCTTGACAATCATAACATTGGATAACCAGTCCGGGTAGTACACTTTCCTTATGAATTTCATGTCTAGAAGTTTCTTTACCTCCTCCCGGATCGCAACCAACTTTTTCACTAAATAATTCATTCTTTTCTGCCTAATGGGCTTGTGATTGGGATCTAGGCCCAAATTATGGACCGTTACTCGAGTCGGTATCCTGGACATATCACTTGGAGCCCAAACGAAGACGTCTAAGTTCCTTCGTAAGATGTCGATAAGCTGATCCTGGAAGGCATTCTGCAGGGTGCTTCCTATTTGGATGCCTTTCCAGGATCCTCAGGGTCTAGAGGGACTCGGTCGATGGCTTCCCTAGACTCGGCCTATTGCATTGTTATCTTGTCACGAAAGTCTAGGTCTTCCATGGGTCGAGAGAGAGGAGTTTGCATGACCTAGGATAGGTAGCATGTCCGTCCAGTGATATCGTCTTCGAGGATCTCCCCAATCCCATTCCGTGTTGGGAACTTCATTTTTAAGTGTGGGATAGACGTTACCGGCCTAAAGGCGGTTAGGCATAGGCGTCTGAGGATTGCGTTATAAATCGAGGACAATTCTATGACCAGAAAAGAGAGTGTCTTTGACAACATCCGTGGGTGAGTCCCCAGTGTGACTTCAACTTGGATGACTCTCTGTACTGGTACTGGCTCATTGTCCAGCCCATAGATGGGTCCTTCCATTGAGGTTACCTGGCTCCTTTTAAGTCACAGTTTCAAGAAAGTATCAAAATATAGAGTATTTTACGAGTTTCCATTATTGACAAATACTCGTTTCATCTAGTAATCTAAGTTACCATAGAAAATGAGGACAGTTACAACCAAAGGATCAGAATGAGGAGATACTGTATGTGCCATATTTTCGTTACTAAAACTAATGATATCATTCTTAGATTCTACCATAAGTTTTTTGCCTTTTACTGCTGCGTCCTCCAATGCGCCTCTTGCCGCCGGGCGGGTAAAGATCATGTTGACCACTCCCGCGGCCACTCTGCCCTTTGGTAGGTTAGGTTCGGCTGCCTCTACTACTCCGGACGTCTGTCCGAGTCTTTGTAGGAAGCGGTTGAGATGACCTCTCCTGATAAGCTCCTCGATTTTCTTTTGTGGCGTCCTACAATCCTCGGTACTATGGCCTCCACAACGGTGGTAGTGATAGTATTTGGTATGGTCCCCATCCTCTGGATTCTTCAATGCCTTGGGCCACTTCAAAAATTTTTCATCTCGTATCTGCATCAAGATGTTGGTGTGTGAGTCATTTAAGAGAGTGAGGCTGATGGGCTTGTACTCCTTGTGGGGGTTCTGCTCAGACTTCTGCTGCTTCCTGGGTGCTCGGAAGTCTTATCAGCCTTCAAGCCTTCTCTTCCAAATTGATGTCCTCGGAGGGAGGCTTTCCACCTAGATGGGCCTGTTCGCATCGTTTGCCTTTTCGGCCACAATGTAGGCTCTTGCTATACACTCGGTTTTCCTGAACGTTTGCGTACCCTTATGCACGAGGTGCTTGAAGAAGGTTCCTCCTTTCAAGGCGGACAGGAAGGCGGTCAGCTTGACTCCATCAGTTAGCTTCAGGATCTGCCTAGCCTCGGATATGAAGCGAGACAGGAAAGTTTTTAGGCTCTCCTTGGCTCTTTGCTTCACACGAGTAAGGTGCCACGATTGCTTCTCAATCTTCGGTTGGAGGCAAACTGGGAAAGGAAGGCTTCTGCTAGCTCTCTAAAGGAGTGGTTGAAGTCTACCGGCATTCCGTAGAACCAGATCCTCGCGTCCCCATTGAGTGTTAGGGGAAAGCATTGGCACATGGTGGTTTCTTCTAAGTCTTAAAGATTTAGATGCTCACGGAAGTGATCCAAATGATCCATTGGATCAGCGGTTCTGTCATACTCATTCAGGTTGGGCATTTTAAACATCGGGGGAAGTGGCCTTCCCCTAATCTCTGCTATGAATGGAGATTTGTTGAAGTCGGCAATTCCCCCCTTATCGTCACTAAAAACTTGGCAGAATACCCTGTCGAGCTTTTCCTCCACCCGTGGGGTGGCTGCCATTTTCTTCTAGTTGAGGAAGGTCCTCAACTTATAGGGGTTTTGCGCGGCTTGCTACCCCAAGCAGCTCCTCGTCCCTTGTGGCACCTCCTCCACGCGGGTCGTGTCTTGAACGGCGTGTTCTTGGTTGTGACGGACACATTGAGAGTTTCGTCTCTCAGAACTTCCCTCCTGCATCCGTGGTCCTAAGCGTCCATGGAGATGCAACGAAGCTTAGTCGCTTGAGGCAACTTGTGTCTGTGGGGCCTGAAGCAGAGCAGCATGTTTCTTTTCCTTCCATTTTGTCCGGGAAGTTACTGTTTGGGAGGCTTTAGATGGTGCTTCCCTCAGGCGTTCATTCATCATGGTGCAAAGGCCTTGAATGGCTTGAGCCACGTCATTCATCCTAACGACTAGCGCTCGTGCGCAGAGATCAAGATGATCGTCTATTCTAGCGCAAGGTGCTGCACCGTTGGCTCCTGAGTATGCTTCTCGGACCGGGGTGTTGGCTTGTCTTCGAGTGTTCACCATTTTGCATATCCGATTATGTGTTTGGAAGGGAGACGTTCGACTTTTTGTTGCGTTTTCCATAGACGGCGCCAAATGTTGCGTCCTCATATCCCTATTTTGACCAGGACGAGGATCCGATTGCAATATCAAAGGTCTACTTGAGGAGTGAGAGTACGAGTACCAAAAATGAGTGATGGGAAGAGGATTAGAACACAAACGTTTTTACGTAAAAAACTTTCTCTTAAATGGGAAGGAAATACCACAGGACTTTAATACGGGAACTGTTTCCTCTATATCATGTTTGAGTACAGGAATTTGCAACGTAAACCTAGAAGCAATGGGTCGAGGACCTCATGTATGGAAATTCAAAGAGTTATTCTTACAACACAAACCCTTAGTTTCTTCCTTTGGTTTTCTTTCTATGCTGAAGGTAGCAAGAGTTAATGCGGGATTAACGTTGGGATCCTTTGTTTGATGAACAGTTAAGGTATTTATAATGGTTGAGCTCACTGTGAGTTCTGTCCACGTGGAGTTGGCACGTGTCAGGAGCCTTGCCACTGACTATGCAAGTTTCTCTTATCCCGTTAGGCAGGTTGCGTGCACGGCTGCCCCATGTGACGTCCGCTTTGTTGGCCGCGTGCTGCTTTAATCATCATTCTCTTCGCAATCTGACAGACTAGCCACCAAATACTTCACACGTGGTCCCTGCAAGCTAGGCGGCGCCTGAGATCCATTATAAACCTGCGGCCCATATTGACTTCCAGGCTCACTGCACTCCACGGGCCGGTTGATGCACCTGGGCTTCGTGGGCCTTTCTTGCTTCTAGGCCCATTTCCTTGGTGGTGGATTTTTAGTTTGGGTCTTGGGTACCTATACCCAACACTTTTTATTTATAGATTCTTTTTCTAAAAGGCTAATGATTTTTATGAAGAGTTGTATATTTTTATAGACATACCATTTCATGAATAATAATAT
>JAODPA010024442.1:0-12806 GCA_025585075.1 Nepenthes mirabilis | reverse complement strand
ATAATTTACATATAATGTATAATTTACAGATGTCACCAAATGTTGCGTTCTCAAACCCTTACTCTAATAAGGACGAGGATCTGACAACAACACCAAATAGTATATGTGCGAAAAAAAAGGAGAGAGAAAATAACACGATGAGTTTTACATGGAAAACTTTCTCTTATATGAGAAGAAAAAACTACGAAATTTTGATTCGAGAACTGCTCTTACTATCTAAGAGTTCAAATATAGGAAGTTGAGGGCTAAATGCATGGAAACTTGAAGGAGTCACTCTTACCATATAAGTCCTCACTTCCTCTCTCTACAGCACAAAATGACTTTTTTTGCTTTTTCTCTCTTAGTGTGCTCTAACAAGAATTCAGAGTCTTGAATTTCAAATCCTTTAATAAATGTCAAGTGAATACTTATATAGTAAGCAAAACCCTCTGCATGGTGCTTTCACGTGGCCCTAGTGTGTGTAAAAAGTCCTGCCACCAACTTTGCAAATCTATTATGCCGTGTCAAGAAAATTAAGTGCAGGTGGGTTGACTCTACGAGACGTCACGTCACGCATGCACTGAAAGTCGTCATCCTCTACGCAGGTTGCGTGTTGAGGACGCACGTGCCTTTAGTGACATCACCTATGAGCTGGCATCCTGATCCGTCACTGACCCCTATTCGTGCCATGTCCACGGGTCTCTTAGGCCTTCTTTGCCATATTGACCCCTTGGGCCGCACGGGCCTTTTGAGCCACTTAGGGATGTGAGCCCATTTTTTGTAAACGGATTTTATGCTTGGGCTTTGGTGGATCCGCTACCCATCATTAGCCCCTATTCCAAAAGCTCGATGACCTCAATCTTTGGCATGCTTACTGACCTTGGAAATGTTCCAAGCGTTACGTGAAGGTATTATCCACTAGAATTTTGTTCGCGTCCTCGATCCGCATCCACCGTCTAGACGCTGTCTTAAGCTGGCATGTGTCCTTCTTTAGGGGCAATATCCGAGGACTTTCCTGGAAGTGAAAACTCCGGGGACATTTTTTGGGGCTAGCAATTTGATGGAAAATCCTGAGGACCTCATGAGGTAATTAGTCAGATCCAAGCGTCTGAGGATTTCCTTCGTGTCCGAGAAGTTGGTGCTTTCGTACACTAGTCACTATCGGCAAATGTATCCGAGTCCATCAAAATCCTTGGACGTTGCTGACAATAGCTGCCTTGTCCACAGCTAAAAGATGCCTTCCCGCACCGCCATTTGGTACATTTAAAGTGCATTAAATGTGCATTAATGGGATAGGCGTTACCTTAGGAACGCAAGGCCCACTATCTCTGGCAGCGTCCAAGAGGTTGATGCGTGGCTTGGGCAATGATGGCGCGCGTCTTTTTGATTTTCTACCACTTTTAAATTCCATTCCTTACCTTCATTTTTTACCACGCAACCCTGAGGTTTTTCTCTCGAACCCTTTGGTTGCGTTCTCTCAGGCTTTCTTCTTCTTATTCTTATTTCATCTGTGTTTTCTCTATTCTTGTCTTTGAGCTCTCATGGTGCTCGAAGTCAAAGATATTACCTCTTCTCTCACTTTAGCTGATTTGCATGCCATCTGTGTAAAGTACGACATTCCTGATTTGATGGCAATGGTGATTCCAGAACTCTATGATAGGGTTTACAGCCCGCCTGATGGGTTCATCATTATGTACAAAGTCCATCTCAAGGGTGGGCTTTGTTTTTCTATTCCCATGGAGTTATACGTCATCATGAGAGAACTCGGGGTTCCGTTCGCGAGGCCGCAGCCTTATGCCATCAGGTACCTTGTTTCCCTTTGCGTGTTTTCCCACTGCCATGGCAAGGTGCTCGAGGTTGCTATGGTGAAGGTGATATTTTGTTTTACTCATAACTTGGACTAGATTGTTATGACTCCACGTTCTGAGTTTACGGTTATGAGTGATGGAAACCCTAATTCCATAAAGATGTGGAAAGATAAGTTCTTCTTCTTGGTGCTTTCTAAGATTTGGGATGTTTCCAACGATTGAAGGAAAGTGGCCTTCAAGCACTGCTCAAACCTTCAAAGAAAAGAGGGTGATAGCCAAAGAGGTCGTTGATTTGGTGATGGCTAACTTTGGTACATTTAACGAAAATAAGAACATTTGGTTGAGGCTCGAGAACTTGGAGAGAGCCAAGCGGGGGTCTCGGGCCAGGGACTCTGACGCCCCTGCTACTATTATTTCTCTGAAAAAGAAGAACAAGAAATTGAGGAAAAATGAGGAATCTCTGAGGATTGAGGAGCCGACTAGCGGCTAAGAACAAGTCATTGGACTGAAACCTCAAAGCATCTGAGGATTACTGTTGCGCCATCCTCGTCCGATGATGACAATGATGTTGTTGCGCCCCTTGTGAAGAGGTCAAGACTTCCGCAGGCGGTGCCAGTTCGAAAAGCTGAAGGCTCTAGACCTTCAGCCACAGCTGAGTCCTCTGGGTGGCCTTTTGGCCTTGTTGGCCAACTCGCGAAGCCACCTGTTGCCCAGCCCCCCTGATGAGCCAATGCCTGACATCCCTTCCGAGTTTACTAGTTAGATCTCAGACTAGATTAACAATCCACCTGAGACATTGTTGAGGGACAGGCTGTGAGGGAGGCTAAGGCGATTTCAGCCGACGAAGCAGTAGGGATGACGTCTATTGCTGAGACTGCTGAGGTCGAGGACACTGTCATGATTATAGAGCCCTCATGTCTTGAAATCCAAATCTACAGCCCAATGATGATTCCTTTTGAGGTCTAAAAGGAGGCCTTGCCTAAGGACGTTGTTGGGGCTCTAAATGTTAATGACGCTGAAACTAGGGTTGTAGAGCCTTCTGGAGTTGCCGAGCCCTCAATCCTTGACTTTGATTAAGATGCCCCTGCGTCCGAGACCAGGGTTGAGATTTCTGTGGTGCCTGCTGCTGAGCCACAGAAGTCCGAAGCCCCTAGAGAGGAGAGCTCAGCTGGTGGCTCCCTCGCCTCTCAGGTAACCTTCTGTCCTTCCTTAATCTTTTAGTTTCTTATTTCCTTCCACTTATACTTTAATTGCTTGGTCTTCTTTTACAGTTCCAAGAGCTAGTTGGAAACCTCGGGCGGCTTATCGGTGGTGTTGCTCAGACTTGTTCTGAGTTGGAGTCCTTTAATGCCACTGGAGAGGCCAACAAACGATTGGAGGCTGAGCTTGCTAAGGCCAAGAGAAAAATTGCCTTCCTTGATAATACATTGAAGCTTTAGCAGGTATAGTACGAGTTTCTCTGGGATAGGAACTTCCATTTAGAGGAGGTGTTGAGGACTTTGGTGATGGCCATGGACATAGCACCGGCGCTGGAGGGCAAGTACTAGCATGGCATTAACTTGTGCCACCGAGTGATGAGGTTGCTGCACCCAAAATTTCCTACAGCAGTGTTTGATGCTCGGAATACCAATGCCACCTGCGTGGACGACTTGTATAGTCTCCTAGGAAGGGGTGGGTCTCCCAGTCCTTCTGGACCTGGACCATCAAGCCGTTCCAGAACTCTTGGCCAGCCGAGATCTTCAAGGCAAGCAGGGCCTTCTGGATCACAGGGACAGCAGTAGCAGCAAGAAACTTCTTCTCAGCCAGGACCTTCTGAGGGCTGATTGTAAATTTATCGAGTCGTAGAGTTTTCTCTTCTTTTCTTTTTTTTTTTTACATGCACATTGTGTATATTGTAAACTCAAAGTGTGAATGAAATTCACTTTTCTTTTGCAATCATTCATCCAGGTTGTCTTATGTGTGCGTGGTTCTTTTATGACATGCTATTAAAAAAACTTGGTCTTTTATGAGCTTAATGTCTGAACCTTTTGACCGTTTTAGATTGAAGATGCTACCTCTAAAGTCGTCTCATACTTGTTGTTTTAAACCCCCCTAAATTTTAAGTCCAACCTCTAAGGTTACTTGGCATTGTAGCCAACTTTTAAGTTCAACTCATTGGGCTGCTCGGACATAGTCGAGTTTTAAGTACGATCTCTTAGATCGTTCGAATACAGCCGAGCTTTAAGTACGACATCTTGGACCGTTTGGGTATAGCCGAGTTTTAAATATGACTTCTTAGGCCGCTCGCATATAACCGAATTTTAGAGACAAGTGAAGGAAATCATATCCACTTTACTTAGGGGAAGCCTAGGTCTTGTTACTTTATGAGATAATATATGCTAATACTCAGTGAAACTACAATTAAGTAAGAACTATTATTTTATTAATAAAACCTAATGCAAGCATGCGATTCAATTGGTATACCTGTGCGTTTTACAAGCTTATTGATAATATTTTTTGAGGTGAGTAGCGTTCCATGTCTGCGGGAGAAGCCTTCTGTCCTAGGTGCATAACTTGTATGCTCCGTTTTGGAGGATGGTCGAGACCAAGAACAGCCTCTCCCAGTTTGGGAAGAGCTTGTTCCAACCGATAATTTTACCGGTGGCTTCTATGCTCCTCAGTACCAGATCTCCTATTTCAAATTTGCGTGCTTTTACCTTCTTGTTATAATATCGGGTGACCCTCTGTTGTAGGCCATTGTCCGCAGTCTTGTTGCATCTCGAGCTTCTTCAAGAAGGTCTAGGTTTTTTCGAAGTCTCTGTACATTATTGAGCGGGTTAAAACTTTTCACTTGGAGGCTTGGCAGCCCGACTTCTACTAGGATAACTGCCTCGACTGCATAACATAGGTTGAAAGGAGTTTCTCATGTTGGCTCCCTTGGAGTTGTTTTGTAAGACCATAGCACTGACGATAGTTCGTCAACCCACGAGCCCCCCAACGTGCTCCAATTTTATTTTTAGTCCATGTAGTATTGTGCGGTTCGTAACCTCCACCTAACCGTTGCATTGCGGGTACGCGACTAATGTATGCACCGGCTTTATCCTTAGGTTGGTGTAGTACTTGGTGAACCTTTTTCTGGAGAACTGGGTCCCATTATAAGTCACAATACACTCTGGGATCCCAAACCTGCACACAATGCTCTGCCTGATAAAGTCAATCGCGTTCTACTCGGTTATGCAAGCCAATGACATAGCCTCAACCCAATTTGTGAAGTAGTCGATTCCAACAATTAAGAACTTCCTTTGTTCGAATGCGTGAAGGGCCAAGTATGTCCAGTCCCCATTGCGTGAAGGGCCAAGATAACTATAGAACTCTGAGTTCCATAAGCGGCTGATGGGTATGGTTGTCATGGAATTGACAAATCTCGTATTTTTGTATGAAGTCTATGACGTCGTACTTTATGGTTGGCCAATAGTATCCTTACCTCTTCAGCTTGAATGTAAGGTTCTTACCCCTAATATGGGATCCACAAATCCCGATGTGTATTTCTTTGAGGGCATAATCAGCCTCTTCTAGAGTAAGGCACCTTTGGTAGGGGGTAAAGAATCCCCGACGATACAGTCAGCCGTCCATGATAGTATATCACCCTGCTATCTTCTTCTTCTTGGCTTCTTCTGCATCTTCAGAAAATATCCCATCAGACAAGTACCTTAAATAGGGGGTCATTTAATTATTGACAACGGATATCTGCATCACTTCTTCCTCAAAATCATCTACGCTGGGTTTGTTGAGGACCTCATGCATTCTTCAAGCATATTGCTCTAGGTCTCTTGAGCTTGCAACCTTTGCGAGCTGGTTGGCCTTTGCGTTTTTTTCTCATGGGATGTGGACCATTTTTATCTTTTTAAAGGCTGATATGAGCTCTTGAGCCTTCGAGAGGTACCTATATAGTTGTAGGCTGTTGGCTTCAAAGTTTCTGCGGACTTAATTGACAACTAACTCGGAGTCATTGTAGTCAATCAGGTCCTTGGCCGAGTACTTGTTCGCTAACTGCAGTCCTACAAGTAAGGCCCTGTACTCTGTGGTATTGTTGGTCGTTGGGAACCCAAGGACCATCGAATACTTTATCTATGATCTTTTAGGCGTTCACAGCACAACGTTAACTTTACAACTATCCTTCATTAATGAGCTGTCCACGTGCAGAGTTCAGATTATTGGGCTGTGTGATTCTTCAACATCACAAATGTCTGAGGAGTCCTGAGTTGATGATGTGGTTTCGAGAATAAAGTCCGCCAGGACTTGACCTTTTAAGGCAGGACTCGGACGGAGCTCTATGTTAAACTCACCCAACTCGATGGCCACTTGACCAACCATTCCAACGTTTTTAGCTTCTACAGAATCGCTCTCAAGGGCTGGTCGGTCAAGACTACTACTTTGTGTGCCTGAAAGTATGTCCTCAACTTCCAAGTGGAATACACAAGTGCTAGAGCCATCTTTTTTGCATGAGAATACCTTGTCTCGGCATTAGCCAAGATCTTGCTGATATAGTATATGAGCTGTTGCCTATCATTCTACTTACTGATCAAGGTTGAGCTCAAAGCTTTATCTGAAACCGAAAGGTACAAGTACAACTCCTAGCTTGTTTGGGGAGAAGTCAACAGATGTGGGCTTAATAGGGACTCCTTGAGTCCTTAGAAGACTTCTTTGCATTCAGCCGTCCACTGGAAGTCATTAGACTTTATCCCTCACAAGGCCTTGAAAAACGGCAACTACTTCTCGGCCGACTTAGCCATTGAGAGTGACAGTACTGCCAGCCTCCCAGTGAGCTTCTGGACTTCTTTCATGGTCCGAGGGGATTTTATGTCAAGGATGACCTTGATCTTTTTTAAATTTGCTCTAATCCCTTGGTGTGAAATAATGTAGCCCAAAAATTTTTCAGACGTCACTCCAAATATATATTTGGCTAGATTGAGCTTCATCTGGTATGTTCTTAGGATATCGAAGGTCTCATCTAGACTCGGATGTGGTGGTCAGTTATTTTTCTCTTGACAAGTATATCTTCCACATAGACCTCTATATTCCTTCCAATCTGGACCTCAAACATTTTATTTATGAGTCTCTGATAAGTAGCACCAGCATTCTTGAAGCCGAAGGGTATGCCTTTGTAATAGTATGTCCTTTGGTTCGTCATGAATGATGTGTTTTCCTTATTTTCAGGACTCATCTTTATTTGGTTGTAGCCCGAGTACCCGTCCATAAAATTTAGAAGCTCATGTCCAGACGTCAAGTCTATAAGTGAATCAATCCTTGGAAGCAGGAAGCTATCCTTTGGGCACACCTTATTGACATTTGTGAAGTCCACGCACATCCTCTACTTTCCATTATTCCTTTTGACTATTATAACGTTGGATAGCCAGTTTGGATAATGTACTTCTCTTTTGAATCCCGCGTCCAAGAGCTTCTTTACTTCCTCCCAGATTGTTATTAGCTTTTTTACTAAATAGTTCATTCTCTTCTAGCTAACGCGCTTGTGATTGAGATCTAGGCCCAATTTATGGATCATTATTCCAGTCAATATTTTCGACATATCACTCAGAGTCTAAGCAAAAATGTCCGAGTGCTTCCGCAAGAAGCTGATAAGTTGATATTGGAAAGCTTCAGGTAGAGAGCTTCCTATTTGGACGGCCTTTTCTGGATCTCTAGGATTCAAAAGGATTAGGTCGATGGCTTCTCCACACTCGGCCTGTTGTAATATCATGTCATCACGGAAGTCCAAGTCTTCAATGGGCTGAGGAAATGGCATTTGAGGGATTTGAGGCAGGTAGCATATCTAACTGGCAACTTGATCCCCGAGGACCACTCCAATCCCGTATGGTGTTGGGAACTTCATCTTCAAATGTGGGATTGAGGTCATGACTCCAAAGGTAGCCAGGCAAGGGCATCCGAGGATTGCATTGTAGACCGATGGTAGGTTATTACCACGAAGAAAATGGTCCTTGACAATGTCTTCGGATGTGTCCCTAATGTCACCTTAAGTTTGATGACTCCCTACATTGGCACTGGTTCATTATCTAGTCCATAAAGGAGTCCCTCAGCTGCCATCATGTGACTTCTTTTAAGCCCTAATTTAAAGAAAGAATCGAGATAAAAAATATTGTGCAAGTTTTCTTTATCAATAAATACTCATTTCATCTAATAGTATAAGTTACTGTTAGAAACAAGTGCAATTACAACAAGGGGGTCAAAATGGGGGATGTCACATGGGCCATAACTTCGTTACAAAAACTAATGACCTCATCGCTAGATTCTACCCTAGGTTTTTTATTCTTCGCCTCTAGATCCTTCCGAGAGCTGCCTCTGGCCAGGCGGGTGGATCTCATGTTGACCACCCCCGAGGCCACTCTGCTTCTTGGCTGGTCAGCCTCTTCTGCTTCTACTGTTTCAGACGATTGTCTAGGTCTTTATAGAAAGCGGTTGAGGTGACCTCTCTTGATCAGCTCCTCAATCTCCTTCTACAACATCTGGCAGTCCTCGATACCATGGCCTCCACAACTGTAGCAGTGGCAGTACTTGGATTGGTATCACCTTTTGAATTTTTCAGCGCCTTGGGCCACTTAAAATACTTTTCATCCCGAATTTACATCAGGATATTGGTATGCGAGTCATTCAATGGAGTAAGGTTTACGGGACTGTACTCCCTATGAATGTTCTACCCAGATTTCTAGTGATTCTTGGGTGCTCGGGATCCTTATCGGTCTTCATATCTCCTCTTTCCCTCTACTGCCCACGGAGGGAGGCTCTCTATCTGGACAGGCCTCTTCGCATCGTTTGCTTTTTCAACCACAATGTAAGCTCATACTATACTCTCGACCTCCCTAAATATTTGCGGGCCCTTATGCACGAGGTGCTTGAAGAAGTTACCTCCGTCCAGTGCGAACAAGAAAGCGGGTCAGCTTTACCCCATCGGCCTGTTTTGGAATATGCCTGACTTTGGATATGAAGTAGGACAGAAAACTCTTCAAGCTTTTCCTGACCCCTTGTTTCACACGAGTAAGGTGTTATGATTGCTTCTCTATCATTCAACTAGAAGCGAACTAGAGAAGGAAGACTTCTGTCAACTTATTGAATGAATGGATGGAGTCCACAGATAGCCCATAGAACTAGATGCTCATGTCTCCCTTGAATGTCAATGGAAAACACTGGCATATCGTAGTCTCATTTAAGCCTTGAAGGCTCAGATGTTCACGAAAGTGATCCAAGTGGTCCATTAGATCTACACTTTCATCGTAGATGTTGAGGTTTGGCGTTTTGAACTTTGAAGGAAGCAGCCTTGTTCTAATCTTCGTTGTGAACGGAGACCTACGAAGGTCAGTAGCTCGTCCCTCAGCATCGCCAAAGACTCGACAAAACACCTTCTTGAGCTTCTCCTCCACCTGAGGTGAAGCCGTCACTTTCTTCTCGTTGAGGTAATTTCTCAACTTGTAGGGGTCTTGTGCAACTTATTGCCCCGGATGGCTTCTAGTTCTAGGAGAGACTTCCTCTTGAGAAGCCGCGCCTTAAACGATGGTCTCCTGGTTGTCGTGGACACAGCAAGGGTTTCGCCTCTCTGGACCTTCCTTCTGTATCCATGGGATTAAGCGCCCTTGAAGGCGCAATGGGGCTTTACTGCTCGAGGTAACCTGCGTTCCATTGTCCTCATGCTGAGCAATTTGTTTTGAGGTGTTTCTTACCCTTCCTCTTTCTCTGGGACATCATGGTTTGGGAGACCTTAGAGGGCGCCTCCTTCAGCAGCACATCCATCTTCGAGCAAAGGTTATGAACGGCTTTGGACATGTCATCCTTCCTTAAGGCCAATGCCCACATATAAGGATCAGGATGATCCTCTATTCTGACGCAGGAAGCAAGGCCATTGTCGCACGAGAACGCTTCCCTGACAGGTGCGCTGGTTTGTCCTCTTGTGTTCACCATTTCATTTTGTTTTTTTACTTGAAAAATATGTTGAGCTGACTTTTCGTAACGTTTTTCACAGACGGTGCCAAATGTTGCGTTCTCGAATTCTTACTCTGATAGAGACGAGGATCCATAGCAATACCAAACAGTACGTGTGCAAAAAGGAAGGAGAGAGAGAAAATGACATATGGAGTTTTACATGAAAAACCTTCTCTTAAATGAGAAGGAACAATCATAGACTTTGGTCCGAGAACTGCTCTCATTATCTGGGAATTCAAATATAGGAGGTTGATGACTAAGTGTATGAAAACTCGAAAGAGTCACTCCTACTACACAGGTCCTCACTTCCTCTCTCCACAGCGCAAAATGGCTTTTTTGCCTTTTCTCTCTTAGTGTGCTCTAACAAGAGTTCAGAGTCTTGAATTTCAGATCCTTTGGTAAATGTCGAGTGAATACTTATATAGTAGGCGAGACCTTCTGCATGGAGCTGCCACGTGGCGTTGACATGTGTAGAAAATTCTGTCACCAACTCTACAAATTTATTCTACCGTGTCAGGAAGATTGAGTACACGTGCGTTGACTCTGTGAGACGTTATGTCACGCGTGCGATGGAAGCCATCATCCTCTATGCAGGTTGCATGTTGAGGGCGTCCGTGCCCTTAGTGACGTCACCTATGAGCTGGCGTCCTCGTCCGTCACTGACCCCTATCCGTGTCGTGTCTGCGGGTCTCTTGGGCCTTCTCTGCCATATGGACCCCTTGGGCCGTGTGGGCCCTTTGGGTCAGTCAAGGACTTGGGCTTAATTTGTGTAAATGGGTTTTATGCTTGGGCTTTGGTGGATCCGCTATCCATCAAGCATTATATTTAATTATATTTTTAGAAAAAAAGTTAAAATATTTTTAAAATTCTTTTAATATTAGCCTACCTCACTAAAATTATGGATCCCGTGTAAATTTATATGATATGTAAATTTATTTTAAAGAATTTCACATCAACATGGGATACTTAACAATACAAAATAAATCAAAAATTATATCTATTATAATTTACATATAATGTATAACTTACATGCACTATAGTTAATACTGAAATTATCCACTCTAATAGAAAAGGCAAGACAATAGTAGAGATGGCAGATGATATTTGCTTTCCTTGATATAGGTTTAATGTAAAGTGGGAATATCAAAAAATTATTTTAATGATATTCAATTTAATTAAATTGATAAATTGTTATAATTAGTTGGGGCTTCAGATAAAAAATTAAATATCATCCAGAAATAAATTAAATCAAGTGGCACATAATGTGCATTTAGTCCACACATAGTTGCATTTTGGACTAATACTATCACATAAGATATACTCGAGCGGCACACATATGTATTTGAATCAAAATATTAGCGCTTGGTGTATGCTTGATGGTGTGCTTGAACGCAATATAGATTTAACCTCTACACATGATTCATATTTAATCAGCACACATGTATAATTTTCTATTAATAGACCCATTGACTGATTTTGGCTCATTTTGTAACTTAGATTTGAAATATGAGAGAGAAATGGAAGACAAAGATAGAGAGACAAAGAAAGAGTATAAAGGAGAATGCAAATTTAGAGAAAAAGTAAACGATTTTTTGATAAAATTAAGTGAAGACAAGTATATTAAAACTCCTAATTTCTTTATTGATAGTCTTTGTCTACATTTTTTGAGCATTTTTTTATTTTAAATATTGATACATATATTATTTTCATATTTCAATTGGTTTAGACTTTATATATATATAGTTTTACTCAAATTTCATACAATTTTATAATAGGTTTGGTAAACCTGACCTATGAAGAAGGCTCACGAATGAAGTAAAGGTCCAATAAAATTTAGCATAATTCAAAACCCAAGAAATGCCCAAGTAGGCCCCAGTCGGCAGCCTGTGCTAATTCAGCTCAAGGAAAGCCTAGCGGCTCAACGGTCCCGACCCAAAAGGCAAGCTCATGTGCCATACGCAGCCATGACAACTCATCATAATCGGCTAGACAAATCTCTGTAAAATAACCGCCGTACAACTCAACCTCCCACTTCTCACACACTGAAACAACCTACCATAACCAACCAGCCAGAATAACCAACTGGTGCGTCCTTATCCAGGAAAGCGGTTTAACATGCAGTTGTCACCGGACAGAAAGTTAAAACCACCGCCTACTTTATAAAATAACCCTTGATCCCGGGGGAAGGGGAAGAATGCAGAAGGAAGGCCCTGACTGCCTGTCCTTCCAGGAAACTTTCCACCCAATCCATCTAGAAAACATTTCATCCCACCAAAGAGAGGAGGTTAGAGACTAAAAATAGGAAAAAGTGGCCATCATTCACAAGAGTCATCTCTACTACCAAGTTATCAAATCCCTCCAAGAGTCCATCAAAGAAAGGCTCTCCCTCCAAGAGATATTCCATTCAAGTGCTCAGTCATCCCTCTAGAGCACTGTAGCAATGCTTAGATAGTCGTACAATTTACAATAGTGCTCACTCTTCGGTATATTTTTGCCTCTTAAGACACCCCTCAATAGAAAGTGCATATAAGCCGCCTCTCAATTAGACACACTTCTAAGCCGCCCATCAACTAAACGTATCCAAACGCTCAATCCATCACTGCATGCATCTATATATATTCCATATATCTTTCTATTCTCTTGAAAAAATATCTAATTTGAATGTCGGAGAATATAAGGTGGGAGTAATTTTCATCATCCTCTGAACTTTTATTTTCATTTGTATTGCATAAGATTCAAGTTTGCGGTTATGGAGACGGGATCCGTATTAAATTGACCTAACATGAAGATTCAATTTGCTACTCCCTAATCTAAAGAACAACCCAAATTCGTAGAATGTAACAGTTTATAAATTACATGTCCTAGATTTATATATAGTACGGTCCACACGTATGTCCAGCCTAGCATAGGAGGGTCAAGTACCATACTAAGTCAAGATACATCGTGCTAGACACGGCTTGACATGGCCCATTAAAAATCACTAAGTAGTATGGGAATCTTTTAAATAAGAAATTAATTTTTTTATTTTAATTTAAAAAACTCATGATAAAT
>JAODPA010024431.1:0-12806 GCA_025585075.1 Nepenthes mirabilis | reverse complement strand
CAAAATTTCTACTTCGTAAAAGAGAAACCCTAAACTCTGTCTTCTCGCACTCGCAGTCCACCTAAAACATAACATCCGGTGTCTCTCTACGTGCCCAAATACTGCAACTCTAAGCCTTATATCAAGCATCTTTGCTTCTTCCTCTACAAATAAATCCTGTGCTTTCTCCATTCTCTCGTGTTCAATCAGTTGTTTTGTTTCACAGTTGATGAATTTTTGCATTCTCTCATATTTAATTACTTGTTCAATATCATAATCGACGAATTAATCACCAAATTGGCATTTTCTATCTCATAGAACTTTGCTTTTGATATCTCCCATTCCTCACTTTTTGTTTCACAATTTTTTGACTTGATACTTTAATATTGATTATAAACATATTTTAATTCAAATGTGTATTAAAGTTTGATAGGGACGTCAATAGTGGGCCAGCCCAAAATGAAAAGTGGCCCAGAATCCATAGCAGCCTATTTATCCCTGAAATAGTCAATACAATCGTTGACCGGAAGAGCGCCCCAAGTTGGCCGAATGCGGCCAGAAATAAATACGGCCTAGATCAAAATCGGCCACGCGCACCTTCCCAAACCTCAATAGTTGTTTGCCCTAATTCTCCGCACTTTCAAGAATGACAATCTCTTCTATAATGAAAATCTCATAGAATTAGAGTACATTCCAGAAGAAAGACTCATAAATCAGCGCACGATCCTCAGAGGAAGCCTCAGCGGTCATCGCGCGTGATATTTTCATAGAAGGAAGGGAATTCTCCTTCCTGACTGTTGCAACCCAGAATGGCGCCAGTATCAATACTGTGGAAGGCAACGATTCCCACAGATGGTGAGACGAACCGGCTATATTCCCTTATATGACATCCATCAAATTATCGTACTTATACTGTATTAAATTATACTCTGGTCATTAGGTATATATATATATACTTATATGGGTGGTCACGAAAATTTTCTTTTATTTTACTATCGCGTGCACAGAATCACATAAGACCGGTCATCCAGTTTGCCAAACACATGAAACCAAACAAACGAATTGAGATGTCACTAGGTACTACAAATTTCTTAACCCAAAAATCATTCTGCAGAAGCATATTAATACTCATTAGTTCATACCGTAGAGTCACTTTACAAGTTTTTCGGAATATTCAAAAAGGAATCACATCAAGATTGGTCTTTAACTGCTACAACATCTGGATCAACCTTTCCGTCTAGTTAGTTCGTCCTGATCTATTCTTTCTCGTCCGGTAGAAATTATTATTCGTTTGAAAGTTGAGGAAACAAAAAGGTGTGAGCAGAAAGCTTAGCAATATACCCATAAGATTAAATCATGCTTAAACATAATTTTGGAGCAGAACCCATAGACAAA
Source organism: Nepenthes mirabilis (assembly GCA_025585075.1). Lineage (NCBI taxonomy): Eukaryota > Viridiplantae > Streptophyta > Magnoliopsida > Caryophyllales > Nepenthaceae > Nepenthes > Nepenthes mirabilis. Next base: position 11,432 of record JAODPA010024431.1, on the reverse strand, counting down.
ATAAGAATATTTATACATACAGATCATGTTATATATGCCGAAGTCATTTTCATTAGATTGAATATCATGGGCCAAAGTTATTGCCTTGATAACTGATTTCAAATAATAAGTTTAATTTTCAAATCAAATTTTCTTTCCTTTCAAAATAAAAACAGTTGTATTTTAGGCCTACAATTACTCGGCCATTAAAAAACAGTTACATTTAAGGCCTACAACTATTCGACCATTTGATAACGGCTACATTTAGGGTTTCAATTACTCGACCATTTGGAATGATTATATTTTAGGCCTGCAACTATTTGGCCACTACAGTCCATTTCACAAAACTTAAGCCTCCAAAAAACCAAAATTCCTTGAAGGCCATATGTCCGGAGTTCCTTAATAGCAAAAAGAACTAAAGTTCTTTTAAAAATGACATATAACAATCGAAGTCTTTTAATAAAGCAAGTTACCGGACTCATGCAAATACAAGGCTTCTTTAGAAAGCATGCTTACGTTCATGAATGTCGTCAACATGCAAATGAAAAAGCTTTTGATATTTACTAATCATGTGAACAACCTTTCAATGCACATGACTTTAGTTCTACTACTTTTTATTAGGAATTGAACCTTGGTATGCATAAGGGATCTTAACAACATTCAAATATGCATCAAATAACAAACATAACTCTTATGTTGATTCAAAAAGTATTCATCAAATCATGAGAATAATGATGCTCAGCAGAATACGAAATTAATAAAAAAATATTAGGTACACTTGTCTGCCTTTTCTGCTAATTCTTTACTCGATTTGACCCTAAGTTCTTCATCTTCTTTCTCATCTCTTACGTGCTCTTTCCTCTTAAATTCTCTAAAATCTTGTCTCTTACCCCCATATCCAGTATTTATAGGCTGGGGGGTTGGTCAGAGTAGGTGAGGCAGTTTACCTACTACTGATATTTTTTCTCTTCTGGAGAATTTTAGATCATTCGAGACTACTCAAGTAGGCAGGAGCAGGTAGAAGCAGTTCACCAACTCTGTTTTGACAACTCCGGCCTTAGATCAATTTTTGGCAAGTAAGTCAATTGGGTCAATTCTCATACTTGTCAATTCATTTATTATCCTACTTCGATTGTCAATCTATTCCAGTTATCCTCTCCGAAAATCCTCTCTAGACATCATCATCGGAACTCACCCACTTTGTCTCCAAAAACATACTCAATTCTTTCAAAAATCGTCTCTGAAAACTTACGCAATTCGTCTCCGAAAATCATCTCGAAAAATTTACTCAATTTGTCTCCAAAAAGTTACCCAATTCGTCTCCGGGAACTTACTCAGTTCTCTTCGAAAATCGTCTTTGAAATGCTACTCAATTCGTCTTTGGAAACTTACCCAATTTATCTCCGGAAACTTACTCAGTTCTCTCTAAAAATCGTCTCTGAAAACTTACCCAATTCATCTCCGAAAACTTACTCAGTTCTCTCCAAAAATGATCTCTGAAAATTTACCCAATTCGTCTCTGGAAACTTTGTTAATTCTCTTTGGAACTCGTCTCCATAAACTTACCTAATTCGTCTCCGAAAACTGTTCCCGAATTTCCTCTCAATCCTCTCCGAAAATCGTCTTTGAAAAAATGGCATTTGGAAATCGTCTCTACAAAAATGGCTTCTGGAAACTGTCTCTACAAAATAGCCTCCTTCAACAGTCTCTGTAAAATGGTCTTCGGAAATCGTCTTCGAAGATCATCTTTGAAAATTATCGTCTTCGGAAGTCCTGCCATTTGAGCTGGTCAATGTTTTCTTATTCTGGTCAAATTGCCATTCATTCATTCTAGTCACTTTGCATATACACCCATACCGGTTATTTTATACAAACCAACATTCTTGCCATCTTATTTGGTCAACGGATTGATCGGATATTTTGGTAACCGAACTTTTCCTAAAAAATGCATGTCGGTTATTTTGCCTTACCGACCATCATACCGATAATTGCAAACCGGTCATTTTGACCATTCTACCTATAATATCCATTCCGTCATTTTGTACTGTTCTGATAAAATTTAACATTCCAGCAAGTTGTAATAACAGCCATTATCTCCTTAACATTCATACCGGTCATTTTCATACAACCATATCGGTCGTTTTCCTTTACAAACATACCAAGCAAAAATCCTAATTAGCTTGTTATATGCATATCGTCCGGTCAACATGTTGACCGGGTAGTTTAACAACCGGGCAGTTTTTCATAAGGACACATTCCAGTCCTTTTTCCATTTATAAGCATACTGAGCAAACTGTATAATTAACCGGTCAACATGTTGATTGGTCTCTTTCGCCTTCAAAATTTCTTAATCTCTCTCTCAGTTGGCTATTATACATATCATCCAGTCAACATGCGTTGACCGGATTCTTCCCCCTTTCTTGCCGGTCAACAATTCGGTCAACTTATAAAATCCTTTGGTCATTTTGTTTGTCCGGGCATATTGTTATTTAAGCCGGTTAATGCTGCTAATTCGGTCAATGGGTTTTTGCCGGCCAACTATTCTTATCTTTAGATAATATTTTGACCATTAAGATAACTTTTCTTAAATTAATTAAGTCAAAACCTGATTATACAACCTTAATTACTATATTTAAGAATTGGGACATTACAATTCTCCCCCACTTATACAAATTTTGTCCCCAAATTTTGAGAATACACAAGTATATAAAGACTTTATGAAAATAGTTGAGGGGACTTGCTCCGAATTTCCGCCTCTTGCTCCCAGGTGGCTTCCTCGGCAGAGTAATTTCTTCATTGAACATTCACTAGTGGGATAGTCATTGAGCGTAAGATTTGGTTTCACCATACAATAATCTATTCTGGCTCTTCAATGTAAGATAGATTATCATCAATGATCAAGGGGTCAAATTCAATGACATGTGCCTAAGCGTGAATATAATTTCGGAGCATCAATACGTGAAATACGTCATAAATTTCGGCCAAACCTGGAGGTAAGGCTATTCGGTAGGCCACTTCTCCTACTTTCTCTAATATCTCAAAGGGCCCAATGAACCTTGGTTTTAATTTTTCTTTTACTCCAAGTCGAAAGGTTTCTTTTGTTGGCGATACTTTTAGAAATACACGATCACCAATTTCAAACCTCAGCATTGATCTTCTTTGGTCCGCATAACTTTTTTGCTTACTCTGTGTTGCTTTTAAATTTTCATAAATTAGTCTGATTTTCTCAATTGTTTCTTTGATAATTTTCGGCCCCAGCAGTCGCTTGTCTCCAATTTCCTCCCAATTGATAGGTGATCGGCATTTCCTTTAATAAAGATCTTTAAAGGAAACCATGCCAATACTTGCCTGGTGGTTGTTGTTGTAGGCAAATTCTGCTAAAACTAAACGGCTATCCTAACTTCCTTTCATTTTAAGCACCGAAGCTCTTAACATGTCTTCTAGTATTTGAATAGTTCATTATGTTTGACCATCAGTTTGAGAATAATACGCCATACTAAATTTTAATTACGTCCCCAATTTCTTATGTAGATTCTCTCAGAATTTGAAAAAGAATCTTAGGTCTTGATCGAATATAATTAAGGCTGGTACTCGATGAAGCCTGACAATTTTATTAACATACAACCTGGCTAGTTGATCTCTGGAGTGGTCATTCATATTGCTAGGAAGTGGGCCGATTTTGTCAGTCTATTAATTATTACCCATATAGTATCATAATTCTTTGGAGTTCTTGATAACCCAGTTACAAAATCTATTGTAATGTCCTCTCATTTCCAACTTGGGATGAGTATTGGTTGTAATAGTTTGGCCGATTTTCTTTTCTCAATCTTTAACTATTGATAGGTCAGGTATTTATTCACAAAGGCTGCAATTTTTCATTTCATATTTCTCAACCAAAACAGTTTTCTTAGGTCTTGGTACATTTTATTGATTTCAAGATGAAGGGTATATCTTGTTCGATGAGATTCTTTCATAATTTCATCTTTATTCTCTGGTAAGCACAACTGGTTTCTAAATATCAGGATTCCATCAACCTGAATATTAAAATCTACTCTAGAGTCCTTCTGTAAGTCTCCAGTAATCACATTTAAGAAGGGATCGTCCGTTTGTTCTTCTTTGATCTTCTGTAGTAGTTCCGACTGGATCTAAAAATAAGACAACAGCATACGGTTGCCTCAAACATACCGTTGGATATCACATTGCTTTAAACAATCTAACATTTCTATTTCCTTTATTTGCAACCTTACCGCAAAACAAGTTTGGTGGCTTAGCGCATTGGCTACCACGTTGGCTTTTCTAGGCTAGTACAAAATTTTACAATCATAATCTTTTAAAAATTCAATCTACCTTCTCTGTCTCATATTTAGATCATTCTGAGAGAACAAATATTTTAAATTCTTATTGTCAGAGTAACTAAGAAATTTTTCACCATAAAAGTAATGTCTTTAAATTTTTAATACAAATACCACTATAGTTAATTATAAATCATGGGTTGGATAATTCTTTTCATGATCCTTTAGCTGCCAGGATCCATATGCAACCACTTTCTCATGCTGCATTAAAACACAGCCTAATCCAGTATTTGACGCGCCGTAATAAACTGTCAGTCCTCCTGATTCGTCCGGAATAGTTAGAACCGGTGCAGAAGTTAACCGGTCCTTTAACTATTGAAAACTCCGTTCACACTCCTTGGTTAATGTGAACTTAGTCTCCTTCTTTGTTAGCTGGGTGAAAGGCATGACGATCCATGAAAAGTTCTCCATGAACCTACGATAATATCTAGCAATGCCTAGAAAACTTTGTACCTCGGTCACAGAAGTCGGTCGACTCCAATTTACTACTACTTTCACCTCCTTTGGGTCGTGCGAAATTCCCTTCTTAGAAATAATGTAGTCTAGAAATCCTACTTCTTCTAACCAAAATTTACTTTTTTAATTTGGAAAATAACTTATGCTCTCGAAGGGTTCAGAGCACGATTCTTAAATGCACATTACGCTCTTCAATACTCTTGGAATATATGAGAATATCATCGATAAAGACTACCACAAACTTATCCAAATAGGGCCGAAAGATTCGGCTCATTAAATCCATGAATGCAGTTGGAGTATTTGTTAACCCAAACAACATCACTACAAATTCATAATGCCCATATCTTGTTCGAAATGCTGTCTTTGTTACATCCTCCGTTTTGATACGGAGCTGATGATAACTAGGCCGGAGGTCAATCTTTCAAATATAACTAATCAAAAAGGTCGTCAATTTTTGGCAAAGAATACTTGTTTTTAATTGTAATTTTATTTTGTTCCCGATAATTAACACATAATCTCATGGTTCTATCTTTCTTCCTTACAAACAAGACCGGTGCACCCTATGGGGACACGCTCAGTCTTATAAAATCTTTATCCAACAAGTCTTATAATTACTACTTTAGTTCTTTTAATTCGGTCGGTGCTATTCTGTATGGCGTCTTGGATATTGGTGCTGATCCTAACACAAGCTCTATTTCAAATTCTATTTCTTGATTTGGTAGTAGCTGGACAATTCTTCAGGGAATATATCCTCAAATTCACACACTACTGAAATCCCTTTGGTTGACACTTCCTACTCCTTAGATTTACAAATATAGGCCAAATAGGCTTGACTTTCACTGCCATCAAGTGCTGGGCATGAATGACCGAAATGAAGCAGGATGCTCCCTTTCGTTGGGCTCCTTGAATATAAAATAGTTTACTACCTAGAATGACAAAATCTACCCTTTTTCAATAAAAATCAATGTTTGTATAATATTTTGCCAATCAGTCCATTCCTAAGATTGAATCAAAATCATTCATCTCCAGCAAAATCAAATTTGTTGACATCTGAGACCCATTAATCTCAATAGCACACTTTGGGTAAATGACATCTAGTAGCATGGACGACTCAGTGGGTGTTGAAACAATTAGGGAGTAATCAAGAACTTTGGAGGATTATGTAAGATTTTATGCAAGTCCAGGTAAAATAAATGAGTGAGTGGCTCCGGAATCAAAGAGTACATGGCAGGGGTTGTTACAGATGGAGAGAGTACCTTCTACTACAATTGTAACATACCCCTAGCTTTTGAAAGCATGGTTTGCCCTCGTTCAATTTCCCGCAATTAGGACAAAGTTGGTTGATGCCTTGAAAGCTTTAGCTGATTTGCTAGACTCCTTTCTTGACTCTGGCAGCTTTACCTTCATTGATGGTCTTCTAGATCCTACACTAGAGCTAGCCCTCGAACTACTCCACTTAGTGGCCTTTTTCTTAAAAAATGCCTCATTCTCTAGTTCTTTCTCATAAATGATTGCCCTATCTAGTACCACCCCATAGATAAGGAGCTTTAGAGTTGACAAATGTCTCCTAATGTCATTCCTTAATCCCTGAGAAAATCTTCTTGCTTTTCTTTCCTATTCTTCTATCATATAAGGAGCATATCGAGATAACTCTATAAATTTATTATCATACTCTGTTACAGTACGATTGCCCTACCTCAATCATAAAAACTCCTCTTCCTTCTGCCCATGAATGCTGGCAAGAAAGTATTATTCCATAAAAACTTCCTTAAATATCGCCCAGATAATTTCACCTTCTGGTACCTCAAACACTTTCTTCTATCTTTCCAACAAGTGATAGGCCTCTCCCTCTAGTTTATGGGTGGCGAAAAGGACTCTGTCTTGAGTAGGGTATTTAATGACTTCAAATACTCTCTTTAACCATTGGATCTAGGTACCTATTTTTATCGGGTCCGAATCTCCTAAGAATTCTGGGACTCACTCATTAATGAAGCGATCATATATTATTGTTTCCTGATTAACAGGAGTTGAGATCGGGACAAGGGCAAGATTTTGTTGTCCCATGGCTTCCATAACATTGGTTAATCTTTCTAATAGGTTCAAGTATTTCTGCTCCATGTTCGGAGAATCACTAGTACTTGCATTTCATTTTCCTCTACTTGCTATTTTTCAACTAGTGCACTGCTGAAAGAAAAGCATCTTGGTCAGATTATAATTCAGCCCAAGCAATAGCTAGGACTTGACACGTAATGTCTTAGTCCTACTTAATGCTAGCCACTTGTTCGGACTAGAGTAACTAAATCTAACCTGATCAACTTAGCTGCCCTACTCATTTAATAGGTCTTATTCTATCCTAAACTTCTGTATAAATTTGATTAAAATTTAAGGTATCTCTTTTCTCTCTGATACTAATTGTGACAGACCGGCCATATTCTTTTATATGGCATCCGTCAAATTATTGTACTTATACTGTATTAAATTATACTCTGGTCATTAGGTGTATATATATATATATATTTATATGGGTAGTCATGAAAATTTTCTTTTATTTTACTATCGTGTACACAGAATCGCATAAAGTCGGTCATCCGGTTTGCCAAACACATGAAACCAAAAAAATAAATTAAGATGCCACTAAGTATTACAAATTTCTTAACCCAAAAATAATTCTGCGAAAGCATATTAATACCCATTAGTTCATACAGCAGAGTTACTTTACAAGTTTTCAAAAATATTCAAAAAGAAATAGTATCAATATTGGTCTTTAACCGCTGCAACGTTCGAATTAGCCTTTCCTCCTAGTTAGTTCGTCCTAATCTATTTTTCTCGTCTGGTAAAAATTCTTATTTGTTTGAGAGTTGAGGAAACAAAAAGGTGTGAGCAGAAAGCCCAACAAGGCACCCATAAGATTTAATCATACTTAAACATGATTTTGGAGCATAACCCACAAACAAAATAAGAATTTTTATACATATAGATCATGTTATATATGTCGAAGTCATTTTCATTAGATTGAATATCATGGGCCAAAGTTATTGCCTTGATAACCTTCAAAATAAAAATGGTTGTATTTTAGGTCTGTAACTATTCGGTTATCAAAGAACAGTTATATTTAAGGTTTGCAACTACTCGACCATCTGATAACAGTTACATTTAGGGTCTTCAATTACTCGACTATTTGGAATGGTTACATTTTAGGCCTACAGCTACTCAACCACTACAGTCCATTTCACAAAACTTAAGCCTCCAGAAAACCAAAATTCCTTGAAGGCCATATGTCCGGAGTTCCTTAATAGCAAAAAGATCCGAAGTTCTTTTAAAAAAGACATAACAATCGAAGTTCTTTAATAAAGCAAGTTATCGGACTCATGCAAATACAGGGCTTCTTTAGAAAGCATGCTTACGTTCATGAATGTCATTGACATGCAAATGAAAAAGTTTTTGATATTTACTAATCATGAGAACAACCTTTCGATGCACATGACTTCAATTCTACCACTTCTTATTAAGAATCCAATCTTGGTACACATAAGGGATCTTAACAACATTCAAATATGCATTGAAGAACAAACAAAACTCTTATGTTGATTCAAAGAGTGTTCATCAAATCATGAGAATAGTGATACTTAGTAGAATACAAACTTAGTAGAAAAACATTGGGTACACTTGCCTCTTTTGCAAATTTCTTACTCAATCTGACCCTGAGTTCTTCCTCATTCTCTCTCTCATCTCTTACGTTCTCTTTCCTCTTAAGTTCTCTAAACTCCTATATCTTACCTCCCACATCCAGTATTTATAGGTGATGGGGGGCTTGGTAAGAGTAGGTGGGATAGGTTATCTACTACTGATATTTTTTCTCTTTTGGAGAATTCCAGGTCAATCGAGACTACTCAAGCTGGTGGGAGTAGGTAGAAGCAGTTCACCCACTCTACTTTGACCATTTCAGTTGTCAATTTATTCCGGTCATCCTCTCCGAAAATCTTCTCCAGACATCATCTTTGAAACTTGCATACTTCGTCTCCGAAAACTTACTCAATTCTCTTCAAAAATTGTCTTCGAAAACTTACCCAATTCGTTTCCTAAAATTTTCTCCAAAAACTTACTCAATTTGCCTCCGAAAACTTACCCAATTTGTCTCTGAAAACTTATTCAGTTCTATCTGGAAATCGTCTCCGAAAACTTACCCAATTTGTCTCCGAAAACTTACCCGATTCTTTCCGGAAATCATCTCTGAAAAGTTGCCAAATTCATCTCCGGAAACTGTCTTTGGATTTGCTCTCAATCATCTCCGAAAATTGTCTCCAAAAAATGGCCTCTAGAAATCGTCTCTGCAATAATGGTCTCTGAAAACCGTCTCTGCAATAATGGTCTTCGAAAATTGTCTCTACAAAATAGCCTCGGAAAATAGTCTCTACAAAATGGCCTCCGAAAATCGTCTCTGCAAAGTGGCCTCCGGAAACCATCTCTGAAGGCTTTCTCCCAAAATTCGTCTCCAGAGATCGTCTCCAAAAATCATCATCTCCAGAAGTCTTTGCCATTCGAGCCGGTCAACATTTTCTTATTTTGGTCAAATTGCCATTCATTCATTCTTGTCACTTTGCATATACATCAATACTGGTTATTTTATGCAAACCAGCTTTCTTGCCATCTTAGTTGGTCAACATGTTGACCAAATATTTTGGTAACCGAAATTTTTCTAAGAAATGCATGCCGATTATTTTCCCTTACTGACCATCATATCGATAATTGCAAACCAGTTATTTTGACCATTCTGCCTATAATATCTATTTTGTCATTTTGTACTATTCTGGTAAAATTCATCATTCCGGCAAGTTGTGCATACCGGCCATTATCTCCTTAAAATTCATACCGATCATTTCCTTACAACCATACCGGTCATTTTCCTTTACAAACATACTGGGCAAAAATCCTGATTAGCCGGTTATATGCATAACGGCCGGTCGACATGTTGACCGGCTAGTTTAGCAACCGAGCAGTTTGCCATAAGGACGCATTCCGATCCTTTTTCCATTTATAAGCATACTAGGCAAATTGTATAATTAACCGGTCAACATGTTGACTGGTCTTTTTTGCCTTCAATATTTCTTAATCTCTCTCTCTGTTGGGTATTATACATATCATCCTGTTAATGCATGTTGATAGGATTCTTTCTCCTTTCCTGTTGGTCAACAATCCGGTCAACTTATGAAATCTTTGGTCATTTTTTTTGTGTTCGGCCATATTGTTATTTAAACCGGTTAACGCTGCTAGTTCGGTCAACGATTTTCTACTGGTCAACTATTCTTACTCTTAGATAATTTTTTAACTATTAAGATAACTCCTCATAAATTAATTAAGCTAAAACCTGCTTATACAATCTTAATTAATATGTTTGAGAATTGGGACATTACAAACGGCACCAATGATGCATCCTGAATCCAAGCTGAATTCGGGTCAAACCGGCTTTTTTGATTCCAGTCACCATTTTTCGCGTCTGAGATTCTACACACCATAATTGCAAATAAAAGGTCAGGCGACTGCAGAAGGTTATCCCACCGTAAATACATCGACGCTTAAATTTGTGAAAGGCCTTCTAAGAATACGAAAGCAAATGTAGAGAATGTAAAGATGAATATCGGGTGTGGGATTTGAGAATGATGGTCGGAGGTGCACTCGTGGAAAGCGACTTTGGTTGTGGATGCTCGTGGAGAACAGTATCTCTAAATATTGAGTTCACAGGAAACTAATAATAGAGAGAGAGAGTAGAGTGTTGGGATGCTTGAGAGCTTAGAGAACATTTGTTAGTTTGAGTAAGTAAGAGAGCATGCTTATGGAGTGAGACTTCGTGACCTTTTAGAATTATATGAGACTCAAGTTGAATAACAAGGTGTTGATAAGTTAATGATAGAGAATACTTTCTCAATTATTCTTGATTATAAATTTATCTACATAAAAGGGATAAAAGGGATAGAAGATGGTGCTCAACCAATCAAAAATCCCATAATTACATAAAAAGTCTTTATAGTGAAATGCCCACGTGCCAACAAATAATATTAATGTTCGGATTGTGATTGAAGTACAATGGCAATCAGCGAGTTGCTAAATCAAAGATAAGTCGAGTTTTATGCTAAACTACTATCAAATTAAAAGTTGATCTACATTCTAATATGTGATCCTTAATTAAGAAAGAATTATCTACAATGTAAACTTTAAGAATTATTAGTTTAAAATTATGTTCTCAATATAATTTTACTACAGTTTTGCAACAAAAAATATGGTAAAATTTATATCCACCTCTTTGTGCATTATTTGCGTGTCTTAATGTAAAATGTTGTAATTTGCTTGATTAATAAAGAGGAAAACTACAGAATTTGCTGGAAATATTGAGGTCCTGTCCGGCTAGGGATTAAGCAGAAGTAGCTGATGGAAATGAGACTAAATTAACAAGGAAAGTTGTTGATGGAAAGAAGTTATAATATCCATTGTTGGAAAGTTTTGTTGATTCAGTCTAAAGCTGACATTATTCATTAGGGTTTAATGTGTTAGAGTTTGGTTAGCTTTAAATAATTAGTGATTTTCCCTTTTCTCCTCTCATTTTTCACTAAATGATTGGTTGTCCTTTGTTTCTTTATTTATTCATCATTT
>JAODPA010024420.1:0-12807 GCA_025585075.1 Nepenthes mirabilis | reverse complement strand
TACATTGTAATATATAGAAGATACTAATAATTCATGGAGGATTTATCGCTATGATTCATATATTTGTTTCTTAATGATGTGAAAAAATGAGTTTTAGTTATCATATTAAGTGAAACATGGACCAAGTGAAAAAATATTGATTTTCAGTTGTTTAGCAAAGTAAAATCAACCGAAGTGGCCAATGTTTCCTTGATTTTGGGGTAATCTCTCACCCACTTCCTTGTTGATGGTAACCAACGCTAAAATATTTTGATGGAAAATATCTATATACGCGTGGTGCTTTTTTTTGGGTCGCTAAGTCTAATACTCGGAATATACATTATTACTGAAGAGTATTAAGACTTGAAAGACTCAAGCAAGTAAAGATTTTACAGATGTTTTAGCTATTGCAGTTAACTTCAATGGCAGAAGGTTGGTTCTCGATCCTTAATTATTTCCGTATTGAGTTTTTATGTGATAGTTATTTAACATGGAAGATCGATTTTAATCTAACAATGGATCCATAAAATACTGGACCTCTGGCAAGATGTTATTGGGTGGGGAGAGCTTTGGTCTACCCGGTGCTCATAGGTACTTCTGAGCTTGATAGTTGCCTTTCCAAGTGAAATAGATGACCTAACATAAAAATCATACTCTCTGGCCTTCCTGTCTAGCTTTGTTTCTTTCGCTTGAATACATTCAAAACAATTTTTTGGGGGTGATTTCAGGGAGAATGTCAGTACCGTGTTATGATATGGGGCATTGTGAAGGAGTGTATCTGTGTAGATTTTCCGTTGGCAATGTCCCTTCTAGGACAGTTGTATTTGAGGGATTGAAGAATGTCTAGAGGATTTTAATTCTTCTCAATTAGAGGAAAAGACAGGAATGATGGGGCCCCTAAGATAGGGGGCGGGACAGACATATAGTGTGGCACTAAGAAACTTATTGTTCTCTGCCAATTGTTTGAGGTATATTTTAATATCTCTTTTATATATGATGGTTTGTTATGGAGAAGACTCCCCTGTTAAACTCAATTCCCATATGAACAGATTCAGTTGAGTCATCAGAGGCTATTCTGCTTGGAATTCATTGTTCATAAGAACTGCCCATTCACATACTGTCATGATCATGTACTATATGCTGAGTTTTAATTAAGTATATGTGGTAAACCCTATGGTTTAATGAATGAGTTTGCGGAGCTTTAAGTGTGAACTGCCCATTGGGGTGTCAAGCTAACTCATTACTGTGAAGTGTACTATCAATGTGCTCCCTTGAGGAGCTGAGGAGATGTGAAATGGTTGTGAAGAGCAATCCCCAGAAGGCTATCGAGAAAACTAAAGCTCCTCTTGATGTATCCATTTTTGCTTTGAGATGGAGGCTCGGCACATCTTTGCCATTGGTGCTGTAACTGTTGTTGCGTCATTTCTTTTCCGTCATTCTTCAGTTCTGCTTGTATCAATCTCTTGGTCATGTTAAAATGTGATCCACCTTTTTTATGGAATTGCTACTTGTTTACAAATGCCGTATCAAAAGGAATTTGGGAGTTTCCTGTCCAAGAGCTACTTTACTATGTTTTGAATTTAATGGTCTCAATAAGGTGGTATTCTAGGATTCTGTCCCCTAGTGCCATGGCCAAAATGAATCAAACCAAGATAAGGTTGAGGGTTTTCTTAGCAGGGTCCAGGGAAAATGGAGGAGAAACCATGGTCTTGGAATCACCAGTTTTAGTGATTCGCGTATGGGAACATTCAATCCATGGTGAGGCTTCTCTTCCTATGAATGCCCATGTTTGCTAGAAACTATGTCAGGCAAAAGGGCGAAGAGAGTAATCTTGAATCATTTTGAGACGGCAATCCTCAAAGAAAAACCTCCTGGCAAATTGTCTTCTTGTTCGGAGGACAAATAACTATAACCATATCTATTCTACCATCCTTAACGGTGTAGAATTTTTAAAACAATTGGTTGAATCCTTTCACTTGATTAGCTCACTTTGGACTCAAAGTAGGTAGGTTTAGTGTGGGCAACATCAGAAATGTCTTAATGGGGGCATTCGTCCATTCGTACCTAGACTTTGGGAGCTTGTTGCCTTAAATATTAAAATAATTTTACCTTTGGGAATAATTCTGGACTACCGCTGCGGTAATCAGTGGTGGCGGGGAGGAGGACCACCCATTCGTCCGCTTGGCAGTGGTTATTGACCCGGTGCTAGTGGAGGGTTGCTGGGGACTACTGGTGCCAGGGATGAAGGCAAATTAGGCTACTGATTATCAACTGGGATTGAAGGATGCTGCAAACATGGCAACTCAAATTATCAACTCAAACAATGCTACTGTTGCGTCCTCGGATCCTGATCTCATTACGGAGGAGGACCCGAATGTAGAGCAACACGAATATAGGTTTTAAGTATAAGGAAGAGAGAGAGGCAATGACACGTGGTATTTTTACGATGAAAACCCTCTCTATATGAGAGAGAAAAATCACGAGACTTTGAGTCCAAGAATCGTTCTACTAATCTAATGTTTGAGTATAAATGATGGGGAATGAAGTGTAAAAGTGGCTCTCTGGTATCACTTTTACAAATACAAGTGTTCTTTCAATCAGCAGTATGAGCAGCTTGCCTTTTCTCTTTCTATGGGCGTAAATATAAGTGTGAAAAAGTTGATCTTTTGTTAGGTACATAGTGAATGCATATATAGTGGTTGACCCCTCCTGTGTGGAGCAACCACATGAAGGTAGCGTGTGCAGTGGATCCTGTCACCAACTCTGTAAATCTATCTTGTTGTGTCAGAAAGATTGCGTTCGTGTGGACTAGCTCTGCGAGACATCACTTCTACAGTGATCACGCCTGCTCTACAGGCCATCATTCCCTGTGAAGATTGCATGTTGCAGTGAGTGCGTGTGCCTTTGCGAACGTCATCCTTCTGAGCTGACACTCTCGGTCATCTTGAGTTTTTCTATGCTCGTGCCGTTGGAGAATTTTTAGAGTCCGCGTTCTCGACGAAGGTTTTGGCCCTCATCAAGTCCGTGGACGTTTGATGACAGATGTCCTCGGGTTTCAACTGAGGACTTGCTCAGCATTGAGTTTTCGGGTTTTTAGAACCATATCTTCTATGCCATGTCCTCGGGGTTTTATTGGAGACTTTTGGCCTCTTACGGAGTCCTCGAGCTTCTAAAGCCAAAACAGTCTCTTGAATCAGCCTAGTTCATTGGGCCTCTTAGGACGTGGGCCTAAATTCTCAGGCCTCTAGAGCCCATTTAGCCTTTTGGGCTATGGTAGCCTCTCAGGCCTTCTATGGACTTGGACCCATGTCATGGAAACGGGTTTTTTGATTGGGCATTGGGTATTCACTACCCATCACTAGCCCCTTGCTAAGAGGTTCGAGAATCTCAACATTTGGCATGTGCGACTCTGGCATTGATATGATTTTTTAGAACGTCCCTTTTTGGTCCGCGGCCTAACGCTCCTTTTTGCAAAAGCTAACTTTCCAAGTATCCGCGGACTTTTTCTGAGTGGCTCAGCCAGAATTCCTTTGATGAAGTAATCTTAGGCCGTTGACTGAGGAAAGTGTCTAAGGGCATTGCTGGAATTAACAACCTAGAAAGACACTGTCCGTGGACTTTCTTCCCAGGTCCGAGGCGCTGTTTTGTACCGCCAATTGGCGCATTAAATGCGCACTAATTGCAGCCTTGGGAAAGGAATGCCATCATTGCCAGCGACTAGTGGGGAGCCGACACGTGGCTGGGCATTTAATGAGGCGCGCTTTTTTGAATCCTGAGGCCGTTTTAGTTACTTTTTCTTTCGCTATCCTTAACGATTTTCTTCTTCTTCTTCTTCTTCTTCTTCTTCTTCTTCTTCGTGCTTCCAGACTTTTCCATAGCTCTTAGAGTAAAAAATATTGCTTCTTCGCTAACTTTGGCAAACATCGAGGCCATTCGAGTGCGGTACAAAATCCCAAGCTCGATGGCTATAGTGGTTTCCGACGCCCATGAGAGGGCTTGTAGCTCACCTGATGGCTTTGCCACTATATACGTAGTCTATCTCAAGAGTGGACTTCGTTACCCCATAGCTCTGGAGTTATACCATATCATAATGGACCTCAAGGTCCCAGTGGCGAGGCGACAGCCAAACGTCGTCGGGTACCTTGTTTCTTTTTGCATCTTCGCTCGTTGCTATGAGAAGGTACTTGATACTTTGGCAGTGAAGGTGATGCTGAGGTTTTTGCATAGCTAAGACTGAATTGTCGTCACTCCACGTCCTGATTTCCTGAAAATCTATGGTGGAAACCTTAATTCCACCAAAAAGTGGAAAGGCAAGTTCTTCTTCCTTGGTGTTCACAAGAATTGGGTTCTCTCCAATGAATGGAGGAGCGTGGAGCCCAAACTGTGTAAGGATGCCACGCCTGAGGAGAGGGCTGCGGTGAAGGACTTCACAGACCTGCTATTGTCCAACCTTGGCCCTTTTAATAAAAATAGGAGTAAAAGATAGCTAAGGTCTGAGTTCTTGGAGGAGACCAAGTGGGAGTCTCAGTCGGAGTACTTTTGCGTCCCTTCTATTTCTTCGAAAAAGAAGAAGCAGAAGAAGAAAAAAGCTCTAAGAATCGAGGAGTCGTCCAAGCGGATAAAGAAGAGCCGCCGGACTAAGACTTTGGAGCATCCAACGGTGATTATCGAGTATCCCTCCTCATCCGATGATGACTCAGTCCTTATTGAGTGGCTGATAAGGAAGAAGGTGCCAGTCTGAAGAGTTGAAGGTGTCAAACCATCAATTGTCATTGAACCTGTGGAGCTGCCCTCCAAGGTCGTAGGCCTATCCGCGGAGCCTCCTATTGCCCCTCCTCTTTATGAGCCCGTGCCTAATATTCCTTCCATTTTCATTGGAGAGGCCTCGGATTAGATTGACAATCCATCCGAGGACATTATCGAGGGACAAGCAGAGAAGGAGATTGAGGCGAGTCAGGTCGAGGAAGCAATGATGATGACTTCAACGATGATTGCTGAGACTGTTGAGGTCGAGGAAAGCTGGGCTGCGGAGTTGCCCACTGGCGAGACTACTGAGCTCCCCTGCCTTACAATCCAAATTTATAGTCCAATTGAGCTTCCGCCCGAGGTCCATGAGGAGGTCCTGGTCGAGAATGTTGCTGGGACTTCACACGTTGAAGCAGAAACTGAGGCTGCGGGTCATTTTTAAGCGGCTAAGCCCCCAGTCCTTGATTTTGTTGAAGTTGCCTCTGCGACTGAGGCCAGGGCTGAGGCTTTTGTGGTGCGGGAGGCAGTTGCAATGAAACCCGCCGAGTCCGAGGCCCTGAAAGAGGAGAATTCAGTTAGAAACTCGCTCGTCTCTAAGGTACTTTTCTACTCTTCATCAGGCTCTTCGTTCTCTTCCATCCGTGCCTTAATGACCCGTTTTTCCTTTGCAGCTTCATGAGCTGGCCGACAATCTTGATATGATCATTGTCGATGTCGCCCAGACTTGTGTTGAGTTAGAGGCTTTCAGGACTTCAAGGAAGCGTGTCGAAAGCCTTGAGCTTGAGCTTGCTGAGGCCATAAGTAGAATTTCTTTCCTGGAGGATTCGCTGAGGGTCAAAGTGCAGTAGCATGCCTCCGTCGGAGAATCTCTAAGGGCTCAAAAGCAACTAAACGTCTCTTTCCAAGACAAGAATCTCCAATTGGAGGAGCTTAGGACCTCGCTGAAACCCGAGGACATCGGACTGGCTCTGGAGTGCAAGTTTTGGGACACCATCAAGATGTGCCGCCGCGTCATGAAGATTTTGGTCCCGAGGTTTTCTACTGCTCTGTTTGACCAGAGGAATGTCAGTACTCAACGCAGGCCCAACTTGGTTGGTTTCCCCATGCGAGGTAGGACTCTTGATCTTTCTCAACCACGCCCTTCAAGTCGACCTGAATCTTCCGAGTAGCCGGGGTCTTTAGACTAGCCAGGAGCCTCGGAGTAGTCTTGTACTCTCTCTTTTTTTTTTTTTTGTTGTACATTTTGTAGTTGTTGTACATTCATCATATAAATGAAAGTAACTTTTCCGTGCAATCGTTCCCTAATTTCTTGGATTGCTTATATGTATGGTTTTTTGTTGGACTTGTACTCTTAGAAAAAATTTTCTTTTATAAGCTATGTGTCCAAATCTTTTGACCGTCATTGGCTAAAGATGCTATCTCTAGGGTCTTTGCATTCTTACTATTTTTTAAACCCCCTAAAATTTTAAATTTAGCCTCTTGCAGGTTGCTTGGCTTCGTTGCCAAGTTTTTAAGTATGACCTCTTAATGGGCCGCTTGGATTTTGCCAAGTTTTTGAATACGACCTCTTAATGAGTTGTTCGAACTTTGTCGAGTTTTTTAGTACAACCTTTCAATAGGCCGCTCGAACTTTGCTGAATTTTTGACAAGTAAAAGGGGGATCCTTTTACTTGACTTAGGGGCGGCTTAGGTTTTGTATATTTACGAGATAATATGCAAATATTCAATTGAATGCAAAATAGTAATTAAGTAAAAAATGTTATTTTATTAATAAAATACGATACAAACATATCAAATGATACAATCGACTATACTTGTGTATTGTACATATTTGCTGGTAGTATTTCTTGAGGTGAGGGCATTCTATGTCCGATGGACAAGCCTTTCCTCTTAGGTGCGCAGCTTGTATGCCTCGTTTCAGAGGATGGTTGAGATCAGGAACGGTCCCTCCCAATTTAGAGAGAGCTTATTCCAATTGGTATTTTTATCGATAGAATCAATGCTTCTTAGCACTAAGTCTCCTATTTCGAACTGGCGCGTTTTTATCCTCTTATTATAATATCGGGCGAGCCTCTACTAGTACATCATCGTGCGTAGTCTTGTTGCATCCTGGGCTTTCTCAAGTAGGTCGATTTTTTTTTCCGAAGTCTTTGTACATTATTATGGGTATTGAAGCTTTCCACTCAAAAGCTGGATAGCCTAACTTTCACTGGAACAACTACCTCAACCCCATAACACAGGCTGAACGGAGTCTTGCGTGTAGGCTCCCTCAGAGTTATCCTATACGACCCTAGTGTTGATGGTAGCTCGTTAACCCATGAGCCCCCAGTATGCTCCAGCTTCGACTTCAGTCCGCGCAGTATGGTGCGGTCTGTGACCTTCACTTGTCCATTGCACTGCGAGTACGCGACTGACGTATGCACCAACCTTATTCTTTGGTTGGTACAATACTTAGTGAGCTTCTTTCCGATAAATTGGGTCCCATTGTCAGTCATGATACATTCTAGGATCCCAAACCTACACACGATACTTTATCTGATGAAGTCTATTGCATTCTGCTAGATTATGCGAGCCAATAGTGTGGTCTCAAACCCATTTTTTAAAGTAGTCAATTCCGATGATCAAGAATTTTCTTTGCCCAGATGTTGTTGGTAGCGGCTCAAGTATGTCCAACCCCCATTGCGCAAATGGCCACGATAATTGTAGAACTTGGAGTTGTGTGTGCGGCTGATGGGTAAAGTTGTCGTAGACTTGGCAGTTCTCACATTTTCGCACGAAATCTATGGTGTCATACTTCATAGTTGGCTGGCAGTATCCTTACCTGATCAGCTTGAAGGCGATGTTCTTGCCCCAATATGAGATCCACAAACTTCGATTTACACTTCTCTAAGGGCGTAATCATCCTCTTCTGGAGTGAGGAACCACAAATAGGGGTAGAGAATCCTCATCGATACAGCCGACCGTCCATGATAGTGTACCTCCTTGCCGTCTTCTTCACCTTATTGGCTTCCTCTATATCTTGAGGTAATGTCCCGTCGGATAAGTACCTCAGATAGGGGGTCATCCAATTGTTGACGTCGGATATCGACATTACTTCTGGTTCGGAGTCTTCAACACCGGGTATGTTGAGGACCTTATGCTTTCCTTGGGCATATTGCTCTAGGTCTCCCAAGGCTGCTGCTTTTACGAGTTGGTCGGCTTTTTCGTTCTCTTGCCACGGGATGTGACCATTTCTACCTTCTCAAAGGTTGAGACTAGTTCGCGGACTTTTGAGAGGTATTTAGACAGTTGTGGGCTATTTACATCAAAGATTCCTCGGACCTAGTTGACAACTAATTTGGAGTCACTATAGACAACCAAATCATTGACTGAGCACTTCTTTGTTAACCGTAGTCCTGCAAGTAAGGCTTTGTACTCCACGACGTTGTTGGTTGCTAGGAACTCGAGGACTATCGAGTACTTTATTTGTGTTCCCTAAAGCATTCGCAGCACAACGCCAACTCCACAACCATCATTCATGGAAGAGTTGTCCACATGCATAGTTTAGACTGTTGGGCTGTGTGATTCTTCAACATCACAAGTGTCCAAAGCCTCCAGAATTGGCCCCGTGGTTTCGAGAATGAAATCTGCCAAAGCCTGACCTTTTAAGGCCGATTTTGGGCGAAACTTTATATCGAACTCTTCCAACTCAATGGCCCACTTGACCAACCGTCCCAACGTTTTTGGCTTCTACAGAATTGCTCTCAAGAGTTGATCGATAAGGACAATCACTTTGTGTGCTTGAAAATATGGTCTCAGTTTCTGAGCGAAATACACAAGCGCCAAAGCCACCTTCTCTGTGAGAGAGTACCTTGTTTCAGCGTCAACCAGGATTTTGCTGATATAGTACACAAGCCGTTGCATGTCGTACTGCTATCGAATTAAGGTTGAACTCAAGGCTGTATCAGACACAGTAAGGTATAGATATAACTCTTCACCTGATTTGGGAGAAGTCAAAAGAGGCAGGTTTAAGAGATACCCCTTGAGTCCTCGGAAGGCTTCTTCGTAGTCGGCCGTCCATTGAAAACCGTTAGTCTTTGTTTCTCTCATAACCTTAAAAAATGGTAGATATTTCTCAATCGACTTGGTTAAGAAGCAAAATAGCGCTGCCAGCCTCTCAATAAGTTTTTGGATCTCCTTCACGGTCCGAGGGAATTTCATGTCGAGGATGGCCTTGATCTTTTCTTGATTGTTTCGATCCCTCGGCGTGAAACAATATAACTCAAGAACTTCCGTGATATCACTCTGAATGTATGCTTAGCTGAATTGAGCTTCATCTGGTGTGTTCTTTTGACATTGAAGGTTTTGTCCAGATCTCGGATATGGTGGTCAATTATTCTATTTTTGACGAGCATGTCGTCCACATAGACCTCCATATTCCTTCCGATCTGGCCTTCGAATATTTTATTCACGAGCATCTGATAAGTGGCACCAGCGTTCTTGAGGCCAAAAGGCATGACATTGTAACAGTATGTCACTTGGTCCATCATAAACGATGTGTACTCCTTGTCGTCGGGGCTTATCCTTATTTGATTGTAACCCGAATATGCATCCATGAAACTTAGGAGCTCATATCCGAACGTTGAGTTTACAAATGAATCGATCCTCGATAGCAGGAAGTTGTCCTTTGGACATACTTTATTGACGTTTGTAAAATCCACGCACATCCTCTACTTCCCGTTATTTTTCTTATCCATCACGACGTTGGACAGCTAATCTGGGTAATACACCTCCCGTATGAATCTGACATCCAAAAGTTTCTTTACCTTTTCCTAGATAGCCACCAATTTTTCCACTGAATAATTTATCATCTTTCGCAGAACGGGTTTATAATTGGGATTTAGGCACAACTTGTGAACCATTACTCCAATCGGTATCCCTGGCATGTTACTCGGTACCCAAACAAAGACATTTGAATTTTTCCGTAAGAAGCTGATGAGTTGGTCTCGGAAAGGTTAAGGTAATGAACTTCCTATTGGGATGGTTTTTTCAAGATCTTTGGGATCCAAAGGGACTCGGTCGATTGCATTTTCATACTCGGCCTGCTACAATGTTATTTCATCGCAGAAGTCCAAGTCTTCAATGGGCTGAGGAAGAGGCGTTTGCATGACTTGGGACAAATAGTATGTCCGTCCGAAAACTTGATCTCCGAGAACCTTCCCAATCCTGTACAGTATGGGAAACTTCATTTTCAAATGTGAGATTAAGGTTACGGCTCCGAAGGCAGCTAGATAAGGACATTCGAGGATAGCATTGTAGGTCGATGGGAGGTCCACTATCAAGAAGGAAAAGGTCTTGATTGTTATCCTCAAATAGGTCCCTAATGTGACGTCAAGTTGGATGACTTCCTGTACTAGTACTGGCTCATTGTCCAGTCCGTAAATGACTTTTTTGGTAGCCATCATTTGGCTCCTCTTGAGTATTAATTTAAAAAAGGTATCAATATAAAGCAAATTTTAAGAATTTTTATTATCAATAAACACTTGTTTCATTTGATAGTCTAATACTCCGTCAGAAACGAGTGTAGTTACAACTAGAGGATCTAGTTCTACAGTACCATGGTTGCTTCACGATCCTCCTATTAGAAGCGAATTGGGAGAGGAAGGTCTCTGCCAACTCGCTGAATGAGCGAATGGAGTCCGCAAGCAGCCCGTAAAACTAGATTCTCGTGTCACCCTTGAGTGTCAAGGGGAAGCACCAACACATTGTCATCTCATCCAAGCCTTGGAGGCTCAAATGTTTATAGAAGTGATCCAAGTTGTTCATTGGATCAATGCTTCCATCGTATATGTCGAGATTTTGCATTTTGAACTTCGGGGTAAACTGCCTCGTCCTGATCTCCATCGTAAATGGAGATCTGCACAGGTCAGCAACTCCTCACTCGTTGTTGCCAAAAACTCACCGCTAGACCTTCTCGAGCTTCTCATCCACTTGAGGTGGAGTCACCATCTTCTTTTCGTTGAGGTAATTCTTCAACTCGTATGGGTCTTGAGTAGCTTGCGGCTCTAGCAGGCTCCTGACTCTTGGAGGGATCTCATTACGAGGGAACATCTCCTGAATAGGGTGCTACTGTAAAGATCGAGAATTTTTCCTCTCCGGGTTTTCCTCCTGAACCCAAGTGACCTTGAAGGCGCGACGGGATTTTACTGCTCGAGGTAACTTGTGTCCAAGGGTCCTCGTGCTGACTAACTTGCTTTGAGGGGTGCTTCTTCCCCTTGCCCTTCCTCTAGAACGTAGCGGTTTGAGAGGCCTTAGATGGCGATCCCTTTAGCTATTCATCCATTTTTGTGCAAAGGGTCCAAATGGCCCTGGAAATGTCGTCCATCCTCAAGGCCAACTCTCGAACATATGAATCAGGATATTCTTCTATTTTGATACCTGCAACATGGCTATTGCCACATGAAGTAGCTTCTCTAGCTAGGGTACTGATCTGTGCTCTAATGTTTACCATTTTTTAGCTTTCAGTTTCTTAGAAAATGTGTTAACCTAACCTTTAGTCGGTTCCCACAGACGGTGTCAATGTTGCATCATCGGATCCTGGTCTCTGTACGGATGATAATCCCAATGTAGAGCAACACAAATGTAAGTTTTAAGTACAAGGAAAAGAGAGTGTGACAGTGATACGTGGCATTTTTACGTGAAAAATTCTCCTCTATATGAGAGAAAAAAATCACGGGATTTTGAGTCCGAGAATCGTTCCACTAATCTGATGTTTAAGTACAAAGGGTGGAGAATGACGTGTAAAAGTGGCTCATTGGGATCACATTCACAAGTGCAAGTATTTTTTCAGTTAGCAGTGTGAGCAGCTTGCCTTTTCTCTCTATGGGCATAAATGCAAGTGTGAAAAAGTTGATCCTTTGTTAGATACACAGTGAATGCATATATAGTGGTTAAGCCCTCCTGTGTGGAGTAGCCACGTGGAGGTAGCATATGTAGTGGATCATGCCACCAACTCTACAAATCTATCTTGCCATGTCAGAAAGATTACGTGAATACGAGCTAACTCTACGAGACGTCACTTCTGTAGCGATCACGCCTACCCTACAGGCTATCATTCCCTATGAAGATTGCGTGTTGCAGAGATTGCACGTGCCTTTACGAACTTCATCCTTCTGAGTTGGCACCCCCGGTCATCCTAAGATTCCCTTCTGTGCTCATGCTGTTGGAGACTTCTTAGAACCCGCGTCCTCGACGAAGGCTTTGACCCCATCAAGTTCGCGGACGTTTGGTGACAAATGTCATCGGTTTTCAACTGAGGACTTGCTCAATATGCCATGTCTTTAGGATTTTATTAGAGATTTTTGGCCTCTTACGGTATCCTCGATCTTCTAAAGTCAAAATAACCTCTCGGACCAACCTAACTCCTTGGACCTCTCGGAATGTGGGCCTAAATCCTCAAGCCTCTAGAACCCATTTAGCCACTTGGGCCATAATGGCCTCTCAGGCCTTCTATGGACTCGGATCCATGTCACAAAAACGGGTTTTTTGATTAGACATTGGGTATTTACTACCCATCTGCTACAATTTAACTTCTTTATTACAAGGGATTGAGATTTTTTTTGTTATAAGCCTCAAGTATTAGGGTAATATATTCATAGGGTGACTGCTGCCCCTTTGATTGATGATGGTAAACTAATTGGAGAAAGTTGGTATGTGTCACTATCCCATCTACAGAAGCATTGTAGCTTAAATAGGTCAAAGCTCGTGGAGAACGAATTAATTTGTGTTGTTGTTTACTTTCTGCTAAATTTATATCATTTTGTGTGTTGTTATGTGAAATATCAATGCGTGTCGTCATGTAGGACTCATGATGACCATGTGTTGTTAATCAAGATCTTGTATTATTAATTTAGATCATGTGTTATGTGAAATATCTTCCGTGTGTTATTAATTTAGATGAAATTTCTGCTTAATTTAGACCATGTGTTATTAATTTAGACCATTTTCCTTTTTTTTACGTTAAGTGGTATAATGAGGATTTGGAGATTTTTTTTTTTCAATTTAAATAATATTGTTAAATATTTAAAATCTTAATTGTTTAAT
>JAODPA010024409.1:32684-76866 GCA_025585075.1 Nepenthes mirabilis | reverse complement strand
AACCCTGCTACGACATCATCTGCCACCACTCACCGTCACGTCTCTGCCCCGCCCCACCACCAACATCATGCCACAACCAGCCACCACGGCCACCATGACGACGCTACCATGATAACAAGTTAAGTATGAGAAAAGCAAGGGATAATGGTTTTTTTATTTTTTATTTTAGAAGGGAGGATTCATTTATGAATTATTACTGCTATCACTATTACAACTAAACGAAATATAATAATTTTTCTAAAATTAAAATCAAAATTCAATTTTTGCTTCTTCCAAGCATTGTGTTGACGTTAATCTTATGACAGAATAACCAATTATGATATTAGTTAAAGTATTAAAAATATTATAATCTCACACAAAAAATGTGAACAATTCCAGTAGAACAAACCTACCCAGAAAAGGATGGAGACGAACAAGACGGTTACCTAAGCTCGTTTTTTCTTTCAATTTACCTTCCATTTTTGTACCAGAAGCCAAAGAATTACTCATAAAATTCCCTATCATACATGCAGACAGTGAAGAAAAAGAGAGTTCTCAGGGAACTCCGTGACCACAGCGAACCATTTTGGCATAAGTGGTTCGAGCCAAACTATTAAAATCAATAAAAAAACAGCAGCCCGATATACGAAATTCTTTGTAAAAACAAAAAACTGCCGAGAGCACTCAGTACATTAGATGAACACAGAAGAAAGAAATGCAAAACTTCCCCGGTCGAAAATGAGCAAATCATCCCTGTTCTGCAATTCAAAATTGAATCCTAAAATACGAAGGGAAACTGTGTAATATATTTGGTGGCAGCACAGAATTACTCTTCCATGGCATGATTCTCCTCGAGCTGCTGCTGTGAGACCTTGACCTTGAGCTTTGGCAAGGCCAGATGAGGCTCATGTTGGAAAACAGATGGAGCCTTAACCATGTGTATCTGCTGCTCCAGCTCTTTCTTCGCCTCCATCTGCTCCTTGCTTTTCTTCCCCTTCATCCTGCCAATATTCGATCAAGGAGTTAGATACCAACTTTTTGCCACTTCATAAATAATGCTTCTGCTTGTTACGATCAAATCCATTGGCTTTCTGGTTTTACAATCAAGTCTGAATTCCCAATTTCACCTGATTTTTTTTTTTATGGGAATGATATTTTAGAATCACATTTTGAACTTCGAATGGCTGAGCACTTGATCAACAAATTATTGTCCAAATAAAATCAGTTTTATTTAATTTATATTAAGAATTCTATTTTTATTCTCAAGGTTATAAAATAGTCCGGTGTGTCAAAAATGTTTCAAAGTGTGTCACAATCAACAAAAAAAAAATTAAAATATTGAAACATGTGTTGGCCATGTGTTGGAGACCGACACACTAGCCCATGAATAGGGTTGAGGTTTCTTAGGTAACTGGGCAGGAAGACAAACCTCTGCGCATGATGTCGGTCCTGCCGAGCAGATCTGACTTTATCAATGGTCTTAATGGCCTTCAAGGTGTTCTCAGTAAGATTCCTGTCATATCTTTCTGGTCTATTTCGCTTCCTCTCAAATTCGAAGGTAGAATCCTGAAAGATACAATGAAAATTGAAAATGGAAATAGGCTTTTAGTAAATAATACTCATGCAACTCTTATATAGTCATTTTACAACTATCTTTTCATGTATATATAGAGAAGGTGAGCACTTTTAATTTCTAATTTTTTTATTAAAAAAATCTTTCTTTATATATATATATATGTGGAAATGGGTTATATAAAAACTGTAAAACAGCTGTACAAATAGAGGGGCTCGTCAGTGAATTGTCACAAGTAAACTTCAGCTGCACACCTGCGTCATGTCCTTTCCATGCAGTCGTCTATAGGCCTTGGTCCATTTCACTTTGCGAGGATTCCTCTTCATTTTAAAGTTCTTATGGCATTTCGATCTGCAAAATCTAAAGATCTGAAAGCAGAAGCAACTTCAAGTCCCAAAATATCACAAACAATACCGTGAAATGAATATACATACAAAGAGCAGGAAGAAGGAACATAACAGGAAATGATTGGGTGCACAAATGTGATCTAACCCATGTTGTCAGTTTAGATTCAAGACCAGAAATCGCTAAACAGTTGTGCATGGGAAAGATAGTGCCTCAGGACTCAGATGGGCTGTCAAAATATTCAATTCAGAAAGCTTTTGGGTATGACACAATAATTGTAAAGCTTAAATCCTACGTCATTTTTTATCAACCTACTCAAAATTTTTCTATTTCTACATCTTCCTTCCTATCCTCCAACCACAAGAAACCACTCAGTGTAATCATCAAAAATCTAAAAGATAAAAGAGAAATAAATTAATTAATTAAAATATAAAAGAGAGAAAAAAAGGCTAAGAAACAAAATCCAACCCTAGCATCAGAAAATAATGGCTGCCCTAGTCCTTCCCACATTTCTTTCTATCTGCCCACTAAAGCAGGACTGAACTTTATCATTGGTCGACCCCTCTGCTTCAGTAAGCACAGTTCCATTAACCAATTCAGCACTAAAGGGAAATTCTCTGAATCAAAAATGAAGAAAATGCAAGCGGCACATGTATAATCAAACAGAAATTGGATCTTTCAAGCCACCAGCTAAGATTAGTCAACCTACTCAGAAAATAACCTACTATAGAGAAACCTATTCAGGAAGGGCCCTAATGTGGGTAATTAAAGTGGCAGATTGCAGTTATATCGCACAAAATATCATTATTCAACTCGTTTTTTACTTTTTCTTTTACCTGTAAGGTCAAGGTTTACCTCTCCTTAGGCCGCAAGTGTGACTTTCTTTACCAACTAGAATGGAGGGAACAGGGGATAAGAAATATGAACCATGTAATATTGAACCCATTACCCTTAAGTGATTCCTATTGAAGAATATAGCAGCATGCCAGCCAGAATGGCATTACCATGAATTTTACAAAAAAAAAATTCTAACATTAAAGTGTTTACCTTTGCATCATTGCGAACAAACTGGATACCATGCCCAGGATATATTGTAGAGGAGCAGAACCAGCACTTCTCCAACCTCATTATGCTCTCTACTTAAACAAACAGCAATTATCTACAAGTATAAAGAACATCTTAGAAAAAAGGCCACAAGATAGTTGCACTTTGTGATAGGAAAAAAGTCACACCATGGATACAAATAATAGTTTGAAAACATCGACACAGGCCAGAGTAGACCAGGAGGAGAAAATTATGGAGAAACAAGTTGCCTTTCCATTGATTTCTCATAACTAGGTGTAGATTGGTTATTTCAAATATATAGGCACTAAAACCATGAAATCCCTGCAGATTTTCCCAAATCCAAGCTTGTTCCTTTGATGTGCTCCCAAACATCAGATTTGGTCAAAATCCAAATTATTTGGGATAAATTATTATATCTATCATCAATAACATCATCAGAGAACAACCATTGGAAATTGCAACACTTGCACAAGATCCACCCAAAAGGCCAAAACATCAATAGCTCACAGCTTACTACCTAATTCAAGAAAGATATTCAAAAGTGAATTTTAAAGTATAATAAACAGTCCCTGAGAAAATCAAGTCATTGGTGTAAGACCAACTTAGAAAACTGCATAAACAACCAGTCTCAAATTAACTGGTTTGAAATTCGGATAAACAATATCAATCATTGTCATTGCTGATGCTCATAATTTTTGGCAACTAGTCTACGACCCACCAACCAGGATCCAGCCTCAGAAAACAAGTAAAGACAGCTCAATTTTTAGATCCTAGAAACCGCTAGGGAAACTAACATTCTCAAATCCCTCTTTCACTCTGGCCTTTAAATATTGGAAATAAATTTACAAATATCAAAAAAGAGCTTCATAAGCTTGCCAAATAGCATCTATATATAATTAAACCACTCATTCTTTCCAACTAATAAAATTATATGTCTAGCATTTTTCACATGAACAATGAATTATGCAGACAAAAGAGGATAAAGGGAGTGAGTAGTTTGGTCTGAGGATGATCAGAAACTAGCTAAACAGTCCGATGACCTTATCAGACCGGTTAGCAGGAAGGAATGATCAGGAAAACTAGAAACCGTTAGTGTGAAACCAGTTAATGGGTTTTATTCAATCAGCTATACCGGTTAATCAGTACACTGAGCTACTACTAGGCAACAACACAGTATATTGATGGGGCTTGCCATTAGATTGAAATCCACATGGTTTCTAACTCAAACAAGGCCCACCACTTGGTGGTAAATTTAATATTAACTGCCAACAGCAAATTAATGTTGGTTACAGTTTTAAACAAAAATAAAATAAAAAATAAATGAGATAACAACCAACGATTATAGTCCACGTTTCTCATGCTAACCGTTGCCCAACCTCCACATATTAACCACCCTACCAAACAATTTGGTGGAAATTGTCTATAAATGAAGGTGATGCTTGATTTGGTCCCTAAATCTAACACTTATAATGTACCATCACTAAAGAATATAAAGACTTGGAAGATTAAAACTAGTGGGTAATTTTGCAAAAATTCGAGCAAGGTTGCAGTGACTTCAATTGTGGAAGGTTAGTTCCAATCCTTGATTTCATTTCTGCAGTCAATCTTCATATGGCATAATTTAAAACGTAGAAGACCAATTTTTGTCTAAAAATCAAATCTTCCGGTCAACAATTTTGAAAAAGCTAAAGAAGTTACACCAAGTCATCCAATATGCCACGGAATGGACATATGGGTTCTACTAACACCATCAGCAGTCCCATTTATTGCAAGCCAAACTTGCTCAAATTAATCACATGACTTGTTAATACTCTCTAATCACGCAATGCTTGTTTCAGTCTTGAAGGATCTGAGCTAAATCAGTGTACCAATATTGAATAATCTGTGTGCAGTAATGAAAAATTAACAAAAATTGACATCCACCGCTCATCAGCTATGGATTTACTGAGCATGTAATGTGGCAAAAAAAGAGAGAAATTAGATCGGAACAACATATGTAGGACAGCGGCCTCAACTAGGGCTTGGGTTTCTAATTGTTAGAAAGAAATAGAGGGAAATAAGGCAATGAGAACCGCCAACAGTCATTAACATAGAGAGAGATTGCCATCAACTGATAACAGTAAGCGGACGAATGAAAGGGCAGCAACGGCGGCTAGGGTTATTGGAGATGGAAAAATTCGAGTGAGAGGAGATCAATTCTCTTAACATATTAAATAACAATAGCAAGAATCTAGGGCAAAATTACTCAACCAAATCCTAAACATGTAACATTAATAGAACATAGAATATGGAGAAAGGAGAGACTCGCATACCCGTCCATTAGCGAATAATAGCAGACCGCCGTCACTGGCAGCTGCCGCTAGGGTGGTCTACATTCAACTGGCTTAGCGAGGGGCCGCAGGGGAAATCCCCCAACAAATATGATAATAAAAAGGGATAATACCACAGATGGACCTCATTACTCGAGCAGCTCTGAAGCCCAGTTCAATGGCAGCTGTTGGGCCTAATATGGGCTTTTGTGAAATATTCTGCTTTTCCTACCAACGTAATAAAGGTTATTTTCCAATTTGATTTTTTTTATTATTTCATCAATTCAAATTGACTAACAGAAACTAAGCTATAAACATTGGTTTAAATTATTAAACTATAATATAAATTTTAATTTTTTTAGAAAATCAAACTGAGCAAAAGACTATCCGTACATAAGAAAAATAAAAAGTACAATCAGGTTCCAACCTCCTAATCAAAAGAAAAATATATGGATGCAATAGGTTAGAAAATACTTGCTTCGATCCACGAAAAAATTGATACTGCCTCGGCCTCCCGCGCGCTACCGCTGCCTCGCACGGCTTCTGTCGACTACCCACAAGCAATCTCCTCGCAGGCGCCGGCACTGCCGCAGACCTTCCTTCTCTCTCTTTCTTCGGCCGCGAGGCCCACCTGCTGCTCGCGACTTCCGGCCGAGCACCGCCGCCACAGCTTCCTTCTCCCGGTTGCGCCGACCACCACTAGTGCGTCGCCGCTTACTCTTCGTCTCCCTGCGCACGAAACCCCTCTTCCCCCCCCTCTCCTTTCNTGTACTGTATTGGAGCCATGGATGATATGGTAGATGTGTGATCCTGTGTGGTGTGTTGTAGGCTTTGAGTTAAGCCTTTGATAGATGTGTGCTTGTTGCAGGATGATTTTGAACAGGTTGTATTTCGGTTTTCGTCCAGTTGCAGAGGAAACTCTGCCGAATTTTCTGTAGAGTCCATAGGTTAATTATGGGCTTTAGGGTGTGTGTAGTCTTTGACGGAAGTTATTCAATGGAGAATAATCTGGTCCGTCACACAAAATGTATGTTTATGTCTGAAGGATTGCGCTCTTAAAGTAGCATATTAGATTAAGAGCGAGAGAGTGTGTGCTCTTGGTGTCTTTTTAGTATTTATATACTTTGCTTGAGAGGTATCTAAAAAATTGTCTCTTTTGGTTGGAGAGGACGGATTTCTATAGAATGTAAGTGACGGTTAACCGTTAGAAAAATTGATAAACAGTTAGTCTTTATCTTGACAACGGTTTTAACTAACTTTCGATGTTGTTAATTGGGGAACCGTTTGGGCCGCTAAATTGGCCTCAATCATATTTGTCGAAATGGGCCACGCGGGCGTTTTGGGCCGTTGAGCTTTGTTCTTTAGGCTGAAGTCGTATTGGGCTGACTTCTCTGGGCTATCGGACATAACACCCATCAAATATACATTGGAATGTTTTAATTTTTATGATGGGGTATTTAATATTTTTATAATATTAGTTTTTTTTTAAGAAAATTTAATGGTGTAGAAAAAAATTATATACAAAGTTATATAACTTGATTTAAATTCTAACACCATGTTTCTCATCTACGAAGTGTTTTTATGAGCCGAATGATTTTCATGGTGGGTAGCACCCCCGTCATCATGTGGGGCATGTTACAGCCACCATTTGATAGCTAATGCCAACAAATTTGAATAACGAGATGGCTATATAAATTAAAAACCTAGAAAGTATGGCCGATGGAAAATAAGCGTAGGAAAATCAAGGAAACTACCTGATGTAAAATAAGACTAAGAAAACAACAGAAGAGGATACTGAGTAATGGCAACGGCCGGCAGACGTGCAAATAAGCCCAAGGCCTACAACGTAATCTGCAGAGGGTAAGGTAATTACTCTGCGGCATTGAAACATTTTCCAATTTACCGCGTTACCCTTCCCGTCATTCTATATCTACCACAGGGCCCCGTCGGATGGATCAGTTCATGCCCTGCCGAGTATTATTTCAACTATCACGACCGCGTCCGGCGCATCATCTCGGTTCGCGTTGAATCTTCCAACTTCGAAGCCCCTCTCTCCCTCGGTCCTGCCTTCAATATCTCTGTCTGCAGTCCCTGCATATTCAGTTTGCTGTTATTATCTTCTCCTACCTGACATTCTGTGTCAGCAACTGTGTCCTCCGAATAGCTTGTCGTTACTTTTACTGAGTTCTGCCCCCCTTCGATTCATCGCGATGCCACCCCCCATCTCCCTCTCTCGCTCGCCGAATTAAACCTCTAAATCCCTTTCAAATCCTCAGCCAAAGGGCTTCATAGAGAGGAGTTGGATACTGTCCTCTTCAATTCACAACAAAGCAATGTCCCTCCCTCCAGTAGAATGCATATACGTAACAGAGGAATTTCTCCGAGAATTGAGAAATGGAAACCCTAGTTTCAGATTGCCCAATCCAGTATCTATGCTTCGCTTCCTGTACGAACTCTGTTGGTCTATGGTGTGCTCTCTCTCGACCCTCCTGGCGTTCTGATTTAATTGTGCTCTAGTGCTGAAGATATGTTGGTGCTTAAGTGTTTACTCTTTCTGATTAATGGTCGACCAATGTTTTTGGCTTGTAGGTTCATGGGGAGTTGCCGTTTCAGAAGTGTAAATCAGCTTTGGATGCCGTTGCGTTCTCCGAAGATATGACGGTTGAAGAATTAGGTTCGAATTTTGCGGATGTCGTTGCACAAATGGCACTAGATGTGAGCTCCATTTCCCTTTATAAATAATTAATTATTTCTTCTCAACCCTGCCTCTTCAATATTCTTTGAAGGTATTTTCGTTGGTAAATTTTGTCATAGATTGAGATGAATTTCAGAGTAGGTTTTTGGTATATTTAGCATGAGTTTATACTCTGCTTGGGAAACTTGCATTAAATTTCACTCAACATGGGAACCTTAACCTTGAAATTTCATCATGGGGTGTTTAAGGTTGTTGTTGATCAGGCTATCTATTGCAGTTGTCCTGTGAGTTGTTTTCAACTGTGAGTTCCAGCTAGTTCCAATAGTAAGACTTGAACACTTCTGTAGCAATTTAGTAGTAGCTGTAGTTGAAGAGAAGATGAGAAAAGGACATTTTTGGACACCTAAAATGCAATGAAGGTGTGATGATGCACCAATGTGAAGAAGATGCGACTTGTTTGAGGTTAGAAGCTTTGAGAAAAGGAGAGGTTGGTTGGCAAAAATTTCAAAAGTTATGTAGTAAGGATGACTTAGAATTACAAATATTGTTGGAGATGTTATAGTTGATCAAAAATATGGTGAATGAGGATATATTTATCGTTCTCATCGAGGGTGTTTGGATTGTTGTAATGCTTTTAATTATCACAAAAAATTAGCTATGCCAACTGGTTCATAGCTGCAGCATCTAACTGATCCTACAAGGAGTTTGGTGATGAACTGTGATCTCGAATTTCATGCTTTTGAACCTTTAGTGGTAAGTAAAGTGATAGGTAATTTTTTGTATCATGACATATCTCTTATGTTGGTGTGTGTCAGAATATGATTTCTTATTGACTGATCTAAAGTATAATGTCACAAATTAGAATCTTCTTGTACTGGTGGGTGAAAAATACTTTCTTGTGTTGAGCCTCTTATAGTTGTGGGATATGTTTGTTGTGTGAGGGCAACTATTTTTTTGTTTTGAATCAAATGTTGTTTTCATAAATGAAATTTTTTGATAGCCAGGAGTAAATTTATTCTGAAGATTTTCACAAAGCCTTAGTATTTTCGATGATGGCATAGGGTTATCATGCTAAGATGTTACGAGCCTTTCATTTTTCTATTGTTTGTCTCCCATGTGCTGTTGTTCCCCCCTCTGTGTTATTCCCTTTCCCCAGTTTGTTAGCACGTGTAGGACTTTACTTTTAGTTTGTTAGATAGTTGGTTTAGTTCTTCCCCAATTACTTTATTTCCTATAAATGTACTGGTTAATTGAAAGGAAGAAAAAGTGATTTGCCTCAACTCTCATGTCTTTTCTTTCCCTCCTGTTCTCTCTGTCTTCTTTCTGCTTTATCTCTCTCTCTCTGTCCCTCTTTTCTTCTCTGCCCTTTTCCTAGACTCGTCTCTCTCTTCTCTCTCTCTCTCTCGCGCTCTCTTCTCACTGGTTTCCTGCTTCTCTTCTGCTAGAACTCGCTTTCCCTCAGTTCTCACCTTCTCGCAATCGATTATCACGATATGGCCTTGGAGCACGCATCAAATTGTGCTTTCATTGAGACCGGCTCCGGCCCAGAGAGGGCTACCTGCGGAGGGTTCTGACCGGAAAGGGCTACCTGTAGAGGGGCTGACCTGCTGTTGGTGGGCCGGGGTGGAGTGAAGTTTCGCAGAGTGAAAATTGTCGAGTGAGGTGTCGCAGAGTGCAGTCACTGAGGTCTGCGGTTATTGAAGGGGAATGAATAATGCGTGTCCTACATTAAAAAGTTGGAGACAAAACCTTCAACTTATAAGTTTGGGGCCCTCCCCCTCATAGGATGTCCTTTTGGGGTGGGTTTTTCCTTTGGATTTGTGTACGCATCAATGGTATTTTCATTGAGACAAAAACAGAGGAGACGATGGCCGAAGAACAAGCCCTCGAAGTGCTCGAAGCTGCCGTTGTAAGACTTTCGAAGGAGGTGAAGAACGTTGCCGTGACCGTCCAGCAGCAGGCGGCGGCCATCCGACAACATACCGAACGAATCGTTGAAATTACTTCCACCACCAAGATTATTCAACACTCCATTGATGACATTCTGCCATCGATCAACAGAATCAAGCGAAATTGGTCAGTAAATCCTTCCTCACTTGTGGTTTCTCCATCTGTGATTTTCCATCATTCACCGTTACATCCAACTGTGTTCATCCCATCTTCGACTACAATTCCACTACCACATCTGCAAATCCCAACCAATACCTCACTCAAAATGCTACCAACTCCACCAGGCGCCATCACCATTCTTCCTCTTCCCTTACTTCAACCAGAAATTGCTCTCATTGCTGGTTCCGTACCTCAAATCGCCATTTATGCTCCCACCTCAGAACAAATTCGGCAATCCTGCCCAAACCGCGTTGATCGACTACCCTTGCCGACTGCAGATTCCTCTTTGTCTTCAACTCTATCATCGTTCACGACTTCCACTTCCGAAACTTTACCCCAAACTTCTGAAAATTTCCGCACCGATGATGCAGGAGGCTTGTATTTCCACTGCCTGCCTCACTTCAAGCATTTACACTCCCTGGAGGTACCACTGCAATCTCCTGCTTCCTCTAGTTTCCCTCTTAAACATCCTACTGAAATGACGATCCACGGTGAGCTCCTATTATGGCCAGCTATATTGTTACCTGATGCCACCAGCTTGGCGAAATTAGGGAAGGATACGCCGAATGTGAGTTGGCAGCTAACCACTCACACCAACTCTACTCTGTCTAACAAAATCCCTTCTTCTCAAAGCCTAACTCTCCAGTTCTCATTATCGGTAACCGATGAAGGTGGCTCTGTCCAGACGATGGCGCTAATTACCACTATTACGGCTCCATCTGAACTATTTCACCTCAACTTAATTCAGCTCTTAGAGAAACCAACAATTCCTTCGTTGAGGGACAAAATTCTGGCACTGATTCCTCCCCTCCACAATCCTACGAGGCCAACGCTGCTCGCCTCAAGGATTGTTGAAATCGAATCGCTGAAGGCAGCATTGGATGAGTTGGTGGGTGAAGGACAAATGCTAGCATGAACTCGACGCAGCCCCTGCACAGCTACAAGTTATGATATGGAAGCATGTACAACGGATTGCACAACCATGTTTCATAGGAAAATTCCCAAGGAATTGATAGAAACAGTAATGACAGGTGTAGGATTATCTATTCCTTATGCATTGTCCCTATGTGTTTTTGGACCAGAACTGAATGTTTATATAGCTGGGAGCACCACTACACCCATAGTTGTTGATAGCAGTTTCGGTGATGAATTATTCCTCAAACATGAGAATGGAAGTAATGGAGGATATGCTAAAGACTCTGCTATCCTAAATGCTCATAATGTTGCTAATGTGGGTTCTGAGTATGAGAATCTGGTTGCCAATTTTCATGTTCCGTGGGGTCACCGGCGGAAACCTTCATCGAACACAACTCATTTTGGACGAGCTTATAAGCATGTTTTGCCGGTTGTGATTGCTGCCGTTAGCCTTGATGATATGGTTGTCATAGTGGCTGCCGTTTTGAACTTGCTGCTTGGTGAGTAGGAGGCTAGAGCCTCTGACCAGCCCTGCAATGACCATGTCCCGGCATAGAAATGGTTGAAATTACTGTTGTTGCAGCATCAAGGACCAATGATTTCTCATGATAATTTGACTACTAAATTTGGTACCTGGATGAATTGGACAACATATTTTTGTAGTCTTTGTATGCAGAGGAATTTGGTGGATAGAATGTTACAGTTGCCTTGGCCCCCTGATCAGTAGCAGCATCGTCCACAACAATTTCCAGTGCAAACTCCAAGTTCACCAGGCCAGCGATGTCCTGCCGCAGCTGTGTCTCCAATGCTTCCACTTGTTTGCCCAGCCACATGGCCTTGGACCAGCTCACCCCCAGCGGCATCAGTAGCAGCAGTTAACTATAGCTGGGTTTCCCCATCACAACAACAAATATTTCCAACCATGAGATTGCTACCGGGTGCCGATTCTGCAACTACAAATATCCCTCTCCATATGGGAGCAAAGTCTGCACCAATAAAACTTGCAGGCCATATGGAGGTAGATAAGTTTGCTTTTAGGGGATCAACATAGACAAGCAAAGTTGTGTATGGGGATGTGGACGATGATGAAGTAGCTGAGTTTGCTTCCGTTGCTCTATTCTTCAATCAAGGATAGTGTTGTTGTGCTGGGTTCAGGATATTCATGCATGAGAAGGTCTACAATGAGACTGTTGAGAAAGCTAAAGCGTGCGCTATTGGACTAGTCGTCGACAATCCTTTGAACAACGCTGTTGATCAGGGCCCGCAAATTGTCACAAAGTTGACAGCCGTGGATTTATCAGAGAATTTGTTGGCGGCCAAGATACTGAGCAGTTTTGGCAACATTCTAAAGCTCAAGGAACTTCAGCTGAGCGTTAATCAGTTATCAAGCATTATAGCTCCCGAGATCACCAACTGCATAGCTTTGACTCACCTTGAAGTCGACAACAATGCTCTCTCTGGTAAGATACCAACAGCCATTGGCAATTTGTAGACCTTGATTATATTCTTTGCTTGGCAAAACATGCTGACAGGCAATATACCGGCAAGCATTTCAAATTGCCAAGAGCTTCAAGCACTTGATCTATCATACAATCGGTTTTTTGGCTCAATACCAAGAGAGATATTTAAACTGAGAAACCTCACAAAATTGCTTTTGCTGTTGAATGGTTTGTTAGGGTTTATGCCTCCAGATATTGGAAACTGCACAAATTTGTACAGGTTTAGAGTAAATAACAATAGACTAGCGGGTACTATTCCATCTG
Source organism: Nepenthes mirabilis (assembly GCA_025585075.1). NCBI lineage: Eukaryota > Viridiplantae > Streptophyta > Magnoliopsida > Caryophyllales > Nepenthaceae > Nepenthes > Nepenthes mirabilis. The sequence continues at coordinate 64,113 of JAODPA010024409.1, read as the reverse complement.
AAATTGGGAATTCAAAGAGTCTGAATTTCCTTGATATGAGCAACCACCACTTCACTAGTGCAATCCTATTAATGTTGGACTCTAATGACCTACGAACCCAGCATGCTATTGCTTGTCTTGGGTGTCCCACATCTGGGGCCGTTGAACAGCAAGAAACTGCGAGTACATTACTGCGATGCATGTACACAGGGGGTTGTTGGGAGAATTCTGATCAAGTCTTGTCCGCACCAAATTTTGAAGGAGCAGCTGGAGGAATTTCAAGAGCAAGCCCTTCCTCTAGCACCAATCAACTTGAACGACCAAGCTGTGTGTTGGTTCTTTGCTGCTCAATTGTATCATTTGCTTGCTTGGCTACACGTAGATGGTCTTTCTATGATACACACCCGACAAGGGAACAAAGCAAAACAGAGCGAAGAGCAACAGCCGCAACGCTCGACCACAAGTACCCCATGTTTAACCTTGAGGACAATGTTCTTTTGATGACGGCGACAATGTTACGAGCCTTTTATTTTTCTATTGTTTGTCTCCCATGTGCTATTGTTCCCCCCTCTGTGTTATTCCCTTTCCCCAATTTGTTAGCATGTGTAGAACTTTATTTTTAGTTTGTTAGATAGTTGGTTTAGTTCTTCCTCAATTACTTTATTTCCTATAAATATACTGGTTAATGGAAAGGAAGAAAAAGTGATTTGCCTCAACTCTCACGTCTTTTCTTTCCCTCCTGTTCTCTCTGACTTCTCTCTGCTTTATCTCTCACTCTCTCCCTCTTTTCTTCACTGCCCTTTTCCTAGACTCATCTCTCTCCTCTCTCTCTCTCTCGCGCTCTCTTCTCTCTGGTTTTCCGCTTCTTCTCTGCCAGAACTCCCCTTCCCTCAGTTCTCACCTTCTCGCCGTCGATTATCACAATACGGCCATAGAGCACGTATCATAAGATCCTCTCTATCATCATTTGTTGGTTGAATTATTCATTTGGTTTAGTTTTAGTGGTAAGCTATTGACATATGCTTTAAAAGGAATTTGTTTCCCAGGTCTTTAGTGGGATTAACAAGAGTTAATCAACTGATCATTCGTTCTAATTATGTGTGTCTGTATGTTATACTGATATTCTTTTATTCTTGCTTTGTTCTTTTTCACATTCCCTTGTAATATAATTTCTCCTTTTAAAGGATTTTCCCCAAAAAATCCTTTGATGCATCTTGCATGTTATTCTACTTAATATATGCAGATTGATACCACTTCTATTAGGAGCTACTTATATTAGATGATATTTTACTTTTGCTACTTTTCCTTCAGCAAGTCCCGTGTTTTATAGAAAGAAGGTGATGTAAATTAGTCATATGGATTTGTTTTGATATCTTTTATGCTTTTTCACTATTGTATTTGTTATGTGCATGGTACGATATTGTTTGCAGCTCGCTCTTTTGTTCTTTTTTGGATGAATAAGTAAGGAGTGAGATAAATACAATATGATGATGTCTTCCAGATATTACTTAGCAGAAAAAGGTATTTCCTAATATTAAATGCAATTGCTTGCACTAATGTGTTTCAAATTTCGTACTTATTGCAGTTGACTATGTCTGGAGAAAGCCGTGCTCGTGTTATTAAACTGGTAAGTTATCCATTTTCAGTACCACATTTTTAAGGCTAACAATATTTATTGTTCAATGCAAATAGGTACACATACTCCAATAGCTAGGCCTCCCAGTAACTAGCGTAAAAAATCAACAAATTAAGTTTTTATAAGAAAGTGGATTCTGAAAAGAAATAACATCTAGCAGGAACAGCAATTTCGCTTCACTTCAATAAAGACAATTTGAGCTAGAGTCTCTGCGTGTGTAGATTTGTGAAAAAAAATCAACTTTTCTTCTATATACTCATTATTTACCAAGGCTGCTTTAACAGTTCTTATACCTCTGCAAGACATGTTGCTCTTATTGTTCAAAATCAACCCATCAGGCTTCCTGCTTCCCAACTTGTAGGCTTTCCTCTCTGCCTGTCTTTGTAGCACATTCTGGGCCATCTCTCTGGATTGATAACATCCAAGGAGTGAATGGTCTCTGGATTCATCATGTGTTCTGCAGAAGTTACTGGAGGCTTCATTTATAATTCCCATCTGCATCAGTCTCTCCTTGGTTGTCAACTTGTTTCCCACAGAAAGCAAGGCCACGAGTCAGTATTTTGGAATAATTCATTTGCCATTCCAGCTAATACCATTGCATTTTTCTACCATGCTTATTAAGCAACTCCATAGCACTTCTAATAGAAAATTCCCCAGTAATAGCAGGTTGCCATATACAATCATTTTCCACTTGAGATAAAAAAGACTAAATTTATCTCTTATCTCAAGTAGATTGCAACAGATCAGTGGGATGCTCTGCTCACCTATGTAGAAGCTCCTTTCAGGTTTTAGGAATGTACCTACTGCACTCAAAACATCTCATTCTTGCAAACCTCATATACTTGTTCACTGAATACAACTTCATTCTTGAAAACTGATGAAAATATCGGTATCGGTTGAGACCATATTAGATGACCTATGGAATGCAAAAATTTGTCGGCTTACAACTCCTGTTTGAGCTTTTGAACCTATTTCATACCCTTGCCCTTTTTTTGTGAATTGTAAAACATCTACCAAATATTGGTTAATATATTAGAAAATATTAGGTATATCGGCCAATGTTTTTAGTATTGGCAAATATATATCTATATTGGAAAATATTAGTATCGGAAGGCCGATACTGATATATATGTTGGCTGATCTTTTGTACATTGGTAGGTATTTCACTCCATCCTCATCATTAATTCCATAATACATATTTCTCTCGCTTAGATAAATTCAACTAGAAGATTTGCCCTTTCTATTCAATGCAACTGCTAACTGTGGCTCTACACAAGGCTTCAATGTCATTCACAAGTTTGATCCTGGTTCACCAACTTGTGATTCTTGGTACAACCTTATTTACTAGAGGCTGAAAGGGTGAAACAGAAACTCCCATGAGAGGGTGGTGGAACTCCCAGGTACTTCCTAGGCTGAGTACCCTCTACAAAGCCAATCTCTTAGTACTACATTGAAAATATAGTTTCTTTTCTATTACCTAGGTGTTGGCTCTCATGTATTTTCTCAGAGAGTCAAATTAGTACATCGACATCATAACAAGTCCTCTGTCCTACTACAGCTGCTGCAGCAACCTTCATTCAGTCGTATGCATAAAAAATGGGGCAGCCTAGAAATACATAGAAAGTCTGGAACTCCGTGATAAACGAAAACATGACTGGAATCTGGATGAAGGCAGGGAAATTAGTCAAGGACTATGAAAACTGAAATATCCCATAAGATGCTATGAGAAGGGTGGTGAACTGAATAGATAATAAGTTTGATCCCTAACCAACCTGATCTCCAAAATATACAAGGTATACCGAAAGATAACTTTGTTAGTCATCGATGGACAAGAGGGTGGGTTTGTTGTGAACTGGATGCTCATCAATCTCTTCCTATAGCGATGGAAGACTTGCTTATTAGAATCCAGGTGTAAATGCCTTGAACTAGTCAAAAGTGAAGAGAAAATAACAAATTGTAGAGAGCCAGATTTGGTGTAGTGTTAGACATGCTCCATTGTGACGTAAATGTTATGGGTTTTTTTTGGGAGTGGATGTCCCCCATTGGTGGAGTAAAGAAGTGGCTTGCAACTTATAAGTGGTTTTTGGTTAGGGCATTGTATCCCAAAGTGGCCAATACCTTGAAATGTAGCAGTGTTGCTGTCTATATTTTTAATACCGGCTCCTTGATAGTTGCTTGCCATCTCTTCACTTTGGGCTACTTTGGTGGTGGATGTCGGACATCCAAAACTGTGGGAACAACTTGAGAGGAGGTCCATGTCAGTTTAATAAAGAGGAGGCTGACGACTTATAAGCATCAGTGGATACCCTATCCAAATAGAGATGATTTTTCAAGGACAAAATCATGTGGGCCTAAGCAGCCTTTGGATAGAACAACACCCGAAGTGTACAATACCTAGGTGGGCAGAACTGTACCATGGAACTTGATAGGTTCAAACCATTGCACCTATTAATTTGAAATGTAGAGGTAATGGCGCCTACATTTAAGTCTGACTTTCTCCAACACTAGCAATGCAATAAGCTTTGGTATAGGACCACCATTTGGTTTGAAAACAATGAATTATTTGAGCGATAGGAATTCCATCCTTTGCACTTTCAGCAGCAACTATTAGGACAAACTAGCCCCCATTTTTCATAATACTCCTTTTCCTCAGAATTAGCATTAGATTATTCTTTAAAGGTGCAGCTCAACTGCAGAATAATTACCTCTTAACTTTAGATTGTCAGACCTCATTCAGGGAACCACTGACTCCAACATGAACACTGCAATGTGTGTAGTCTTAAAATATTCCTGATGGGAGCCTTAATAAAAATATCCACTCATATGAAGGCAATTTTGGTCATTCATTAAAATGTTATGGAAAATAAGTGGATATTTAAAGTTAAATGCAAAATCTTAAACATAGTGGTGGTTATTGGATAACCTCGTCATCCTTGAATTTTATTTTATGGGATGGTGAAAACTTGTGTTTGCCCCCGGGCATCCCAATTCCTTTGGCTGTTTGATTGCTTAGTTGATTGACAATGAGTTTCAAATGTTTCCCAGATAATAGCATGAATAAGAAGGGGCCTTCTCTGTCTTTTGGATAGTGACAATCTCTCTCTCTGTCTTTCTCTGTCTCCATGTGGATAGTGACAATGCATACATGTGCATAATGTCTTGATTGCTTTATTGATCTATGTTGTGTTGTTTCTTTGTTTTTCCTTGCAGGCAAAGTGGCTTGTGGAGTCTGCTTTGGTCCCACTGAAATTCTTCCAGGAGCGCTGTGAGGTTCATGTTTTGCACTTACACATATTTTTACATATTATCTCTTTGATCTATCTGTTAGTTTATCTTTGGCTACTTTTTTCAAAGTGTTGAAAGTAACTTCTATTCCTGGTTCATATCCGCAGGAAGATTTTCTGTGGGAGACCGAAATGGTGAAGATAAAGGCACAAGATTTGAAGTCGAAAGAGGTTTGCAGCTCATTGTGCTGTTCGTTGCAACTTTGCCTGTGGTTACCCTGAAAAATTTGGGCTGATTGCTAGTTTCATAGATTGTTTTTGAAATTCGACATTTTCCTTTCTTTTAGAAGTCATCATTATGCACCACATTTCAAGTTTCTTAGAGGTTAGGCGCTTATAGCATTATCCCTGCATCGTCACTATCTTGATGAACAGAAGATCCATGATCTTGTGGCCTCAGATTTTTGAACACTTGTCAGTTATTATACCTACTTTGTTGAGTTATGCTGAAAATGTTGGATACGGTGATTTGATCAACAGTTGTGTAATGTAAGCACTTGGACTTATATTCCAATACATGTGAATCAGGGAACTAGCATTGTATGTTTATTGTTCACAACTATGTGATGATTGTGAGGATGATGTGACTGTGTACTACTTTCACTGACATTTTAATACTATTGGTTTTAGGTGAGAGTAAATACCCGTCTTCTGTACCAGCAGACAAAGTTTAACCTTCTGCGGGAAGAGAGTGAGGGCTATGCCAAGCTGGTATTCTAGTTGATGATCATTTGCTACTGTTGTACATATTCTGTTTGGTTTGTTTTTGCTGTCTAACAATCTGACTTCAAAAGTTAATTTTTGAAAGAAACCCCCATCATCATTGTGATAATTATTTTGGGTGTAAGGACCTTTTCTAGCTCCTTTGTTTCTGCACTTTAAGCATCAATATTGCTGGTTTCATAAGTATACTATGTTACTGGTTTATCGTCTAAATTGTTCTGTTGCTGTTTATAATTTATTCCCCCCTCACAATAAGTAAGATTTTGTTCATTGGGTCTAAAGTTATGGGGTGAAGTAATGCATTTTCCATTCATTTGTTTTTCTGTTTCCAGTTGTATCTGTTCTCTATTTGCAAGAAATTGCTCTGTGGAACACCAGAACCATTTTCTGTCTAGATGTTTCTCTTCCAATGCACCTATTGTTGGTGTGTGCAGTTTCAGATTAATACCCATTCCGCTGATCCTCGGTTGATTTTTGGATGCAGTTGTTAATTTCCATTTCAGTACATAAGGCCCACCTTTATGCTTGATCAGTTCTCCTACATCCCTTACATATATTTTGTCTTAATTTTGTCTCAGTTATCTGCTTCAGAGTTACGGGCTTGATGGTGTTAATTGTCTTACCACTAGAATTTTACATTTGACAACATCAATTTTGATGTGGTATCATTTGTTATATTCTAAGTTTCCTCTTCCGGTCTCAGACTTGATATTTTGAGCCGTCTTTTGAGTTGATTGCAAACCTAAAGATGGGTGCTTTTACTGGCTAAGTTTCTATTTGACCAGAATTGACTTTGTCCATTGATTGCCTTGTTTTCTTTCTGTAGTAAAGCTTTTTTGCGTTAAGAACGCTATAAATTTTATATTTGGGTAGGAACCATGGAACTTATTTACCTTGTCTTTGTCTGCTTTCTTTCCAATTTCAGGTTAGACTAGCAAATTCATGATACTTCTTGTTAAATGATTTTTATTTCTTACATTTCTTGGTTTTGCAGGTAACCCTTCTTTGTCGGGGCTCTGAGGCTGCTTCTACAAATTCATCAGCTTCAACAGTGGGCATTATTAGGGTTAGATTTTATATTTGTTCTTTCTGCTGAAATTTCATTTGTCTCAACTTTTTTACCTTCCTCCTGACTTAGCGACTGTTACAGTCATTAATTGGGCACTTTGACCTGGATCCGAATCGCGTATTTGATGTTGTGAGTTCTTCGCATTGTCTCTTCATTACCCCTTGGTCTATGATTCTTTCTTTCTTTGCAAGAACCACTATCCATGGTAACAAAGTAATCTTATGTAGGTTTACGATTCTTTCTTTGCAAGAACCACTATGCATGGTAACAAAGTAATCTTATGTAGGTTTTGGAGTGCTTTGAATTACAGCCTCACAACAATCTTTTCTTGGACCTCATTCCTATTTTTCCCAAGGTGCAGCATAGCTAATAAATTGGCATAATTCTGTGTTCCATGCACTGTCTTATCAATATTTATACATATTTTTTTGTTCTGGGTTTCTTTGTAATTGCTTGCTTATTCCTTTTTGCTTTATTGCTGCAGTCTCATGCTTCACAAATTCTGGGTTTCAAATTCCAATATTACCAGCGTCTGGAAGTTCATAGTCCTGTGCCATTTGGGCTCTACCAGCTTGCAGCATTGCTTGTAAAAGAAGACTTCATTGATCTGGATATCATGTGTGTCTCCTCTGTTGCCTAATCTCCAGAAGAACCAAAACTGAAATAGCATACGTGTTTGTTGTTGCAATTTTATTTTATCATTAAGCTGTATATGAATACTCAACTTTGAATGCACTTTTCTCAAGCTGTAGTGTACTAGGATAGTCTTCCTATACATTATAGTAGCTGGGAGTTCTGGTGGGAGACTGTTAGTCCATTGTATGATCTTAAGATGCTATAATTTGAAAGGTTGGGGTCAAAGACTCGTGAGGAAGTGAAGGGAGATGCTTTAGAAATTGTCCGTCTATTTGCCAAAGCATGCTAAGGCAAACGGAAGGATGGATTCATGGGAGAGACTATGGTTCAGATACAGGGATGTTCTACCAAGAAAAGCTAGGATTATGATATTAGAGTTTTGAATATAATGAATTTATAAGGTTTAAGTTTCGCAATTAGAATTATGTAGCAGGAAAAAATGATTGTTACTAAAATACAGTTCATGAAACAGCACCTTGTTGATTTTACATGGTGGCTGAAGGCTGACCTCATGAATTGGTGTTCACTTTAGCATGGTTGAAAGGATGGGTTTCCATTACTATTAGAAATTCTTTCTTCCCATGCATAATTTCAGCTAAATCTCCAATTAGGTATGGCGTATTGAGATTTTGTCGTGTTGAAATATTGGTTGCAAGAAGATGGGTGAGAGGCAAAATCAATGTAAGCGTCTCTTGGGTTGTTTTGTGGGAAGCCATTTTACAGAGGGTTGGAATTGTTCCTTTAGTTCATGTTGTTCAAGCCTTGTTTTGTTATGATAAATGGTGTTCCGGAACACCTTTTTTCCTGGCTCTTTTTGATCTACAATGTAATTGGAGCAAAGGTAGCCTAAGTAATGTTCTTCGTAGGAAACAATTGTTTTGAGTTTTGATGCATAGAATGGTAGTTGATAGTTCAGAAGAGATGGTTCTACTATCGTTTCTGTTTAATCTTTGTGGTTCCTGTTGAATCTTTGTGGTCTGACTCCTGACAAGGTCGAGGGGATAATAGACGAAGGATAAGCAGCAAACACTAAGGGAAGGTGATTCTTTTGATTCTATGGTGATGTGAATGGATAGGAAGAGCAAAAGAGACTCTTAAGAAAATGAGAGCACTGTATGGGCTATGAAGCATCTTTTCCATACTTTATACTAATGGAGCTTCTGCTTTGGAAAGGGTTCAGCTTTGCACTTTTTCTATAGGAATAGTGGTAACTTGTAAGGTATTCGTAGTTGACATAAAAAGTTCGTATTTTGTATATATTACTTGGAGGGGCATTTGTGTTTTTGTAGGTTACACCATAGGATCTTGCTCATGCCTTCTGAATATGGACTCTAGTTTTATCTTGTTGGTGGGATCTCATTTATATTTTATCTGCGGATCATGGTATAAATTTTCATCAACTGCTGTTTATTTTTCATAGGTGTGCTTCTTCACTACCCATGGCTATACTTTGTATATAACATTGCTGTGATCACTGTCATTTGGCTGGCATGTGTCAACTGTCCTAATACTATTTATGATATTGACATAACATTTGTCACAGATATGCACATTTACTTCCCAAGGATGAGGATGCATTTGAGCATTATAATGCCTTCACTGTCAGAAGGCTTGAAGAGGTAGTCTACCTTAATAATTGGTCTTAGTAACTCTTTCGAAGTTATTTTATTCATAGGGCTACCGTGAATTGAATAAAATAGCGAGGATCCATGTAGCATGCAAAATATTTCTAATGGATCTTTCTTGCTATCTTTTTCTTGAAGGTGAAAATTTTCATTTAGGAACACTGTACTGGAAATTGGAAATGGTTTGAAACACTATGAACCAATTGACTGTTGAATTATCTAACAAATATGGTCATGGATGAAATATCTGCAATGGTATTGGTCAAGACCGTATCTAATCAGGCAATACTATCGGACAAAATAGACACAAGAAATTTTCTACAAATTGTAACCTAATAAGGAAATATTGGCCGATATATTGGCCAATATTGAGTATATTGGTCGTTATTTAAAATATTGGTTTGTATATTAAGATATATTGCTACTATGTTAACATATCGTGATTTTGTTGTGATGTTTGGAAATATTAGTATCGGGATATATGTCGGTCGATATTTTACATATTGGAAGATATTTCATTCCAGGAGTATGCTACTATGCATTTATTCTCTTCCTTTTTGGAGGGGGGGTGGTATAAAGGCTAATGGCCTTTTCGGCTTTTGAATTTTACCTAATCACTAAAATATAATAAGAAATCTAGAAGAGCTGCTAGAAATCGGCAATCATGGAGGTCAGGATAACTGTATCATCGTGCTTCTCTGTATGTGTGCAGGTGAAAAAAATAGAATGGGAAGGGGAGTTTATACTAACCGCTGCAGGGTACTGTCAACAACTTCATTTTATATCTTTTTACCATTGGTAAGATGGGGAAAATTATCATCGTGTAAGAATGGAAAGTGGTCATCAACTACTTTTGAAACCATCTTTTGTCACCTGGAACATTTTTATGAGATGGAAGGAGTGCCAAGTAACTTTCTGGATTTGGCTAACTGCCTTGGTGAAATTATCCAAGATTCTTGTTTATCTCTGCATTTATTTTTATTGGTTCTCTCTTAATATTTAGTACTTTTCTTTTTATGTTTTTTTAATTATTTGAATCTCATAAGACACTCAATTCCCTAGAAAAATGTTCGTAGAAAGAAATCAAAACATCAAATTTTGTTGTGAGAAGTTTTTTTTTTTTTTTTTTTTTTGGCTGCAGTGGCTTTCAAAGCTTTACTTCTGTTCAATCAGTCTGCTTTTGTTGCAGAGCATATTCAAGTATGCACAGAACAAATGTTTGCCTAGAACAATATTATTTTCATGTAGAAACTGTGCTAGACCGGGTATTGAAAATGGGAAAGGTGTCCATTTTAAGAATTTAAAATGTACTGCTTGAAAAAGAGTAATGAGCCATAATCACATGATTATTTTTCTTCATCCCCTATTCATAATTTATAGGATAACCTAGTTCTTTTTTTTTTTTTTTTTTTGTAGTAGAATTTTGTTTGGATGGTCCCCATCCTAATTTTGCTGTTTAGGCACGGAATTTATAGGGATTGCAGTTTTTTTGACCACGTGTTTATTTATCGCTCATTTCTCACCTTGTGTCATTATTTGGTGCAATCTATTCTATTAATATGCTGCAGCTAGTATATAGGAAGTTAAGTATATTGTATTTGTTGAGCTTTTTGGCCACCTCTTTACATAATTTATGTTTAACGACTCAAACAAAAAAAAATTGCTCCATATATAATGATCTTAAGTAATTTTCTTTGTTTTTATCAATTATTTATGTGTCAACTATCATTTGACTTGTTTCAATCGGCTTACTGTTTGGAATGTCCACTTTGTCTTCCATTTAAACCCGTGATCACACTCTCTTTCCCTCTGCTGCATTGGATTTACAAAACCCAGAATTCTTGATTCTTTCTGATATCCCACACAAGCCTTCCTTATGAAGGTTGTTTTGAACATCCTTCTCTTTTGTGTATAAAAAATAATGTTGGATAGAAATTAGTATACTGCAGAGGATTAATGTTTTTTCCCTTGTATTTAACAATTCTCTCCTCCAGTGTATGCCCTTGTATTTATTATCTGCTTTAATTATCTTGTTCTCTCTACAGGCTAATAAAATCGGGAAAATAAACCTGGCTGCTACTGGAAAGGATCTTATGGATGATGATAAACAAGGAGATGTAACAATAGATCTTTACGCTGCTGTAGACATGGAAACTGTGGCTGTTGCTGAATGTTCTTTGGAACTTGAAAACAACCAAACGTTGGGCTTGCTCGCAGGTTTTCTTTCAGTGGATGACTGGTATGATGGAATTGAATTGGGCAATTTTCTTACTCCCTTGTTTTTCCTTTTCCTTGGGATGGAGATACTGCTCCATCCATGCTCTCCCTTGTCCCATGTGATGTATTTCTCTGATCCATTTTTAGTTGATTATGGTAGTGTTGGCTGTTGTTTGATGCTTGCTCATGATTTGCAGTAGTTAAACAGCACATTCCTGATGTATGAATATTATAGGGCCATATGCTTGCATTACCTGCATGATTTCTGCTATGGTTTTTTGGCAATAGTTCCTACATTTTTTTTTTGGCTCTAGCCATTGGGGAAAATATTGGTATTTGTATCGATATTGGGCATATTGGACAATACGTATCATTATCAGACATACCAAACGCAAAAAAAAAAAAAAAAAATTGCTAAGAATTGTAAGTTGACAGAGAAATATTAGCTTATATATTGGCCAAATATCAGATATATCGGCCGGTATTGCGACATATTGTGATTTTGCCTCGAAATCAGGAAATATTGGTATTGGGGGACTTGATGTCTTTATAAATTGACTGATATTTTTTTTCTATATGGTATTATTATGGATTATCTTGATGACTATACATCCATCTCAACATCTTTTTATCCTGTCTGCCAATTTTTATATTGATATATAGGGATTGGAGGAAGATGCGATGATTTTTTAACAGCCAAACACTCTGCTCCATACAACATGATTGGCATAACCGCCACCTTGAATTATTTTTCTTGAAGTTTGAGCAGTATTTGTGATCACAAAGGACTCTTAAAGAATTTCTTCTCTTCATCAATCTTGCATTAATCTAATGAGTAATATCCTCGGCTTCATGTTGATCAGCCCATCTTTTGGAGCCTTTGATCCAGGATATTTTAAATAAATCTTTGTTGCTAGGTTTTAAATTCCGGTTGTTACCTTCCTACAATCTAGTTATCTTTTATTTACTCTTTGTCCTACTAATTTTAAAGCCTTTGTCTTCTAAAGTGTATAAGTAGATTTCTAACTTAGCTTTACGCCATGTTTTGTCAAAGGCCACCAAAAGTATGCCATATGTGAAAAGCATGCACCAAGGAACATCGTGTGTTTTCTGTGTGAGTTGGGACTTAACAGCAAATGTGATAATTGTGGAACTTAACAGCAAGTTTGTTAAGTTGCTAATATAGTGTTTTCCTCTTTTTTGTTTCTCTTATTTATTTTGCTATGGAGAATATAGAAAGCTGGGGATGTACCTTATTGTGCATGTCTTTTTATTTGTGATTTATTTTTCTTCCACCCATTTTCTTCCCTCCTCTGCTGTTTTCTTCGCTTTTCTCCTCCCATAGATGACAATCCTGGACCCAGTGCTTTTGGACTTATGTATTAGATAATTGTGGAGAGTGAAACATTATTCATGGTACTTTGATTGCAGGTATCATGCAAACTTGCTATTTAAGCGTCTGTCACTTCTTAATCCAGTGGCTCATATCCAAATTTGTGATCACTTGTTCAGGTATATAATGAGGATTTGATTCTATGGATTTAGTTTATTTATATGCTATTACAGACAAACAAATGTTGTAATAAACGACTATCATATGGTACAGATGCATTCCTCTTCATTAGTATGCTGTATTAAATTTGAGTCCATGTTTGTCACCATTCACTTTTCTATTTGGGTCACTTGTTTTCCAGAAGTATAGTCAATAACTGAAATTGTTTGGGCCTACTCTGTTTCCTGGTTGCATATGCTCATAATTTTGCAATTTAGAATTGGTGTGAGCTGCATGTTGTAATAATCTCTGTATTCTTCCAGGCTTATCGAAAAGTCAGTATCTTCACCGTACAATGTTGTTCGCCAAATGCATCTTCAGAACTGTGAGCTTTCTTCTACCAACAATGTCAATGCTGTGGAGATGCTATCATCAATGCAGACATCATTTATTGCCTTGCCTAAAGAGCTTTTCGAGATGCTTGCTTGTGCTGGACCTTATCTCTACCGTGATACTTTGTTGTTGCAGAAGGTAAATATTGGTGTTACCTATATTAGAGGCTCGGTTTATTTCTGTATAAGGAGTAAAAAAGGGCTTGGCTTCCCTTTACAATTTGAAGAAAGAATTACGGGTCAAAGTTTAGACCGCTCATAGTAATTCTACCTATAAAAAAGATATTGAAAGAGGCGATCAAAATGATACCCAAATCCATTTATGTTGACCCCAACCTCAATTTGTTGTAGATTTGGAATCAATGAATTGTTTTTATATAAGTAGTTCCTCTATGTAAATATCATTTTATGTTTTTAACAATTGTTTCTTATATAGACATTAACTTTTAGTACATTTAGGTAATAATTTTATATAAATATGATTTAAAGATCTAGAAAACTGAAAATGATGCCGGCCTATTGTGGATGATGGATGAGTTTGGATTTTGGCTCAAGTAACCGCATCCAGCATAATTATTAGGGCGTATTTTCTTTTGAATAATTCGGCTTGACTTCTGTTTTCATCAACACTGGTTGATGAATGCTTCTTAATCATAAAATTGGAACTTACTTCTCGTTAATTGTATTTTTCATTTTTTGATTCTGATAATTTTAAATTTGGGATTAGATCAATGCTTTGTCTTTCTATTCTCAATGTGGTTTCTGCTTTTTTATTTTCCTTTTTTGCAGGTATGTAAGGTGCTAAGAGGTCACTACCTGACTGCACTTAAGATCTCAGGGCATATGACAGGAGGTTTCAAACCTGATTCTGGCGGTTCTGGAAATCATGTCCCTGGTATGAACCTAAAGGAGGCCAGGTCAAGGATTGAGGAGGCTTTGGGATCATGCCTGCTTCCTTCTCTGCAGTTAATACCTGCAAATCCTGCTGTTGGACATGGGATTTGGGAAGTATTGAGTCTCCTTCCATACGAGGTGGGTATTATAGTCCTATATTGCCATTTGGTGATTTGATTTGGAATATGTGTGCCATGTCAGTTCATTTGGTTAGAGGTAAAACCTACTTGTTCATAGGTGAGGTATCATCTATATGGTGAGTGGGAAAAGGATGATGAGCAGATTCCAATGATTTTGGCAGCTAGACAAACAGCCAAGGTAAAATAATCTGACCACACATCATAACTTTTTTTATCCAGTGCAACAACCATGGCATATTAGGATCACTATCTGCTTTTTGATCATTTTTAGTTGGACACTAGAAGAATCTTGAAGCGGCTTGCAAAGGAAAATTTAAAGCAGCTGGGTCGTATGGTTGCAAAATTAGCTCATGCCAATCCGATGTCTGTCCTTCGGACAATTGTGCACCAGGTAATGTTGAACTTTTAAGATGTACCCATTTTTATCTAATGATGAGTGTTGAACCAGTTAACAGAACATTTGTTCTACAGATTGAGGCATATAGAGACATGATTACTCCGGTTGTTGATGCATTCAAGTACTTAACACAGGTGTGAACATCTGCATTCAATATCTTAAAGTTATGCTGCGCATCTTATTTGATACTTAATCATCCAGCATCTTTTGTCTCTCTTGGTAATGGATGAAATGCTATTCTTTAAATTTGGTGAGTGTTATGCATGTCTTGTTTGTACACCTTACAAACAAGAAAAGTTCAAGCATAGCTACTTAATCAAGCAATCTGTTTGTGCACGTGAAATGTTTCTGCTAATCATGAACTTCATATTCTCTGCGGTGTTTTTAAATGCACAATTTTTATTGGTATCTACTTTGTGGGTAGTCTGAACACATCTGGTTTGCAGCTTACACAATAAGAACACTGGGGCAAAAGATCTACTGTTTGTAGGATAATATGAATACAGTTAAACAATTTTCTGAAATCCTACAGATTTTCCTTTCAACAACTCGAACGGCTTCCATCATAAGGAGGCCTTTGCTTAGGCAGAAAGATTTATGCCTTATCTTCCTTTAAAAAAGCTTCTTATTTTTATCAATCTTTCAGATTTAACAATTTGAAGTCACACCAGATACATCTTGAAATTGTCATGGTCACTTTTGCATGTTATTCCTTCTGTCCTGGTTCAGGGCTAGAGTGTGTTTGTGCCCTTTTCTACAGCTCTTGCGAAAACTAAACCTCCAGTTGAGAGTGCTTTGGAATTTCAGAGCTCACAGTTTTCTCTTAGCAGCATCACCTCCCTTGGATCTAATAATATACATTATATATGCTCAAACTGAACACGAGCAACTATTTGTGCTTCAACTGCTGTTTAACTTTTGGTCTTTGCTTGTTGGAAATCTTATATCTATCACCTCTAAAACTGTGTTTGGCCCTCTTTTAGTGGGGTGGGAATGGTGGATGCTTCAATAATGTTGCAGCTGGTGATGTAATTGTTTTATTTTTATCTCCACCCAACAAATGAAAGAGATTGAGTGTAATATCAATCTCAGTACTGCAGATTCTCCATACGAAACTTTTGGCTAGTGAAGCTGGTGTCAGAATATTAATGAAAGATATTGGCTGTAGTCCCCCCCTGCCCCCCGCCCTTTTTGGTTTATAAGTTTACAGAGCTAATAATAAGCAAATGGTAGAGGGGATGAGACTCAAATCAATTGTGCTAACCTTATGCTTCCCTGTGGTTTTGATTCCTTCCTTTTGTTTGAGTAGATCAACCAAAATCTGTTGTGAGTACATTAGGATGGCCTACCTATCTAATGTGGTGGTTTAACAATTAAAGAATTAGCCACTAGCCATTTGTGAGGGTTCCCTCACGAGTCACTGTGTTGAAATTTCCTTCCCAACACTAGGATTGGCGGTGTTTCAATACATAGTTATATGATCTTGACATGCTTTCCCACCTACTTGATGTCCTCATCATGAGGAGTATGAACTTTATGTAGTTGTAGAAGTTGATGTAGATATCAGGGATATTCCAAATTTGAAGAAATTTGAGATTTATTTGGTGTTGATTTTATTTTATCCGATTGGAGATTTTATTTTATTTGTTTTTTGAAAAATTTTATTTGATGAGATTTTATTTTAGGAAATTATATCATATTATTTTCTCATTTTGTGATATCGTGAGTTAAGAAATTATATTTGTTTCTAATTAATTTAGAAGTAGGGTTTCTTTATATAAAGATCATAACTTTATTGTTGAAAGTGTTATTGAGGGTTGAATGAATAATTGAGTGACTGTGATTTCCTTCTCTCTCTATTGATCTCAACTTCTTTTGTCTCTGTTCACTTTTCTTGTTTCTTCCTCTTCTCCCAATTTCTTCTTTTTCCATCCCCTACTTTAGGGTTTCTTTAAATAAGGATCATAAATATATTGTTAGAGGTATTATTGAGGAGTTGAATGAATAATTGAGTAATTGTGATTTCTTTCTTTCTTTATTGATCTCTATTTGTTTCCTCTCTGTTCACTTCTCTTGTTTTTTCCCCTTCTCCCAATTTCTTCTCTTTCCTGTCCCCTACTTTCCCCTTCCCTGGCAGTGTCTTGAGTTGGTTGACTACCATGATAATCATTCACACTATTAACTTTTTGCCCCTCATCACACACAAATCCAGGGGATATTTTCCAACACTAGAAAGAGTTGTGATTGTAATCCTGGTGACCTTGACGTTTTGGGAGGATTATGACTAGGCTCTTAGTATTTCCTTTGCAGTAAAAAGTAAATGTAACATTTTCTGCATGTCCTTCAGACTTCTATTATTCTTTTTATATTGAACACTTTAGTGATAGTTCTAGGAGACAACAATGCTGAGTCATTCATATTCGTCCCACTGTTGACATGCTTTAGGAAAGTAAATTTAAGTAGTGCAAGTTATCTTTTTTGGAGTTTGAACTCCTCTTATTGATACAGCTTATTCCTATGGTTGTCAAGTTCAAAATCTATCCAACACTTGCATATCATATGTTTTTTTTTCCTGTTTTTCTTTTTGATAAAGAAATCTCTTTATTAATAATCATGATTTGTAGATTCTATTCCACATTGGAGGAAAAGTTAGTAGAGGATGAAAAGAACCACAAATCACAAGATAAAGGTCTGTATGCCACACCTTACAATCTAACAAAGGCCAACCATACTTCTCCGCTCTCACGCCGAAAAGTCCATTTGGTATTATGACCAACCAAAACTAGGTTGCCTTGAGTACAGTATTTGGGCCTTTATCAGCGGCTTCCAGTATCATAATATCACCAGCGGTTACTGCAAGACTGATTTTTTTGTGGCAGGTGGTAGCTAAAGCTGTCTTGAGCACTTGGTGGTTTCTGCTTGCCTTAGATTGTCCTATTTATCTTGCTTATGCCATTACCTTTTATTTCTTACAGTGTTTTCTTTAGTATCTTTTGCAAATGGTAGGAAATTTGGGTCTCTCGTCTTCTGCACCACTTTTCAATTATGAAAAAAAATGTTTGGTGGTGCTTGATTAAGGTGACCGTCTGGCTTTAAAGTTTTGTATTGATGGATTGGACTATATTCATTTCGTCCTGAGGCTTTGAAATTTTTGCTTTTGGTGAAGTATCAGTAGGTGAACTGCTTTGGATTTGTTGAATAAATCCACTAGATGAAACTGTGTCTCTGAAAGAAAATGCCTGGATAAATTTCTATTGTGCTTGTTATGACTGTACCCAGTGTCATTAGAGACAAGGTTATTATAGTTATGTTATGAAGCTATAGGTAGAAATAAGGTGACATTGAAGGCTACCAGTATCAGAGCAAGGTTTGAAGTTATATGTTGAGGAGGAAAATATTGGTATTTGTTTTGGAATGATGTTTTGTTGACATTAAGGTTGACTGTATTTTTAAGGTTGTAGAAATATTTGCGGATTGAGTTGGTCATTGAATTGCAAAATTTGGGGAGGATTTTCATTTAGAAGGGGAGAATTGTGAGACCCAAAGAAACTAAAAATTACCTGTGACAAGCATGTTTCATCTTAGGTTACCTGTCAACAAAAAGTTGAGGAAGTGGCAGGTGTAATGCTTTTCAATAGCTGCACTTTAAAAGCGGAAAAAAAGGAAGGATTAGTACAAGAAGCAATGATGGAGATAGAAGCAAAGAGGGGAGTTGACAGAGAAAGCAGGCAAGAGAAAATCTCTCTTATTTGAGGAATCTTACTCATGTTTGTAGAGTGTTGATTCCATGGTTCCATTCTACTGGCCTTGAATTGATATGTTGACAATTCGTTTTTTTTGAGACTATCCTTGGTTGTTTGAAGGGTTCTATTCCCTATGATTTCTTTCAGTATTTGGAAACCTTATTTTTTTTATATAAAATATATGATTTTGTTACCAAAAAAAAAAAAAAAAAAATTATGGCAATGAGCCTTGTATGCAACAATCATTACATTCATGATATGAGGCATTAGAAGCTCCTTGCACATGTGTATGACCTGGCTATATGACATGGTATGATTCCAGATCTGTACATATCTATGATCAATATTAACGAAATGATATGGTTCCAGCGATTCTTTCTATTTTAGCTCGGAGATGAGCTTGTATTTTTTCCACCTAGTCAAAAGCTGATCTTCTCTGAATGCTAATTTAGTTTATTGTTGTGTTATTATTTCTTTGTATTGAGGAATATATATATGTGGTTGTCTTGGCTTATTCATCAATCACCTCTCAACATTTTCAAGTGAGATTTAGTACAAATGCTTTTTTTCTATTTTTTGGGTTAATCATTATCTGACTGCCCAATAGAAGCATGAAACTAATTATTAAGTAGTTATGAAATTTGTGGATATGTTATTATCAATATTTTAGGAGGATGGATTTGGATTATTTTGATGATGTGGTTCATGTCATGACAAGGCTTGCTTTGGCTATGTTGAGGCACATCTTTTCTTGGTTGTTGAGCTGATCATAGCCTATCTAAAATCTAGATATTGGTCATGGTAGTAGCTTTTATCTGTTGACTTAGTATGAGCTTCCTTGAACTACAAAAAGGAAATCTAGTCATGGTTTAGTGTGAGAAATGGATGAACACATCAGTGTTGGTGTCGATTGTATCTATATTGGTATTAGACATATTAGATAATATACATTTATATTAGATAAATAGGAAGAAAAAAATCTTGAGAATCATATATTGATAGGTACATATTGGTGATATATAGGCTAAATATCAGGTGTATTGGCCTATATTTTGAATATCGGCAAATATATTGCGATATATTGTCGATATGACTGTATACTGCTATTTTGTCACAATATCAGGAAATATTGGTATTAGGGGGCCTACATCATTGTATATCATCCGTTCTATTGAATATCGGCCAATATATTCATCCAGGGTGTGAGAAGTTGAGCTAGCCTCCGGCTAGAGGAAAGGATCCTATGCCTTAGTTGTGTTTTGAATTTCTTATTAATATTTGGAGAACTTGGAATCAGTTTGAGGTTATTCAATACATAATCATTGTTATGCTTCTTATCACATTGCGACTGATTGTTGAAAATGGATGCATGCCTGTGTTCTTATTTGGCCTTCTCAAGTCTCCATAATTTTAAGGTTCAATGTGCAGCTTTTTTGCTGATGAGAGTTTTTTCTTTTTTTCTTTTTCTCTTTTTTCGTGCAGTTGGAATATGATGTTTTGGAATATGTGGTGATTGAGCGTTTGGCGCAAGTTGGGCGTGACAAACTAAAGGAAGATGGGCTTAATTTGTCAGATTGGCTTCAATCGTTAGCTTCATTTTGGGGTCACTTGTATGTATTATTCCCTTTTTTATGGTTTATATAATTTCTCATAGTGAAGAATCATATGTTTGTGGGGTACTGCTTGCCAACTACGTGACATTGTTTCCCATACATGCTTAAACAAATTGTAGTTTTTTTTTTGTCCATACGTGGTTTTTACTATGCTTAATTAATTTGTTGCAACTTTTTATGTGTAGNCATGCTTAAACAAATTGTAGTTTTTTTTTTGTCCATACGTGGTTTTTACTATGCTTAATTAATTTGTTGCAACTTTTTGTGTAGTGTTTCAAGGCAGATGCTTGATATATGTTGACCTTGTGTGGTTTTTTTCTTTTTTACTTGTATCAACCTTATTTTTCTTATCAAATTTAATTCTCACTTAGGAAGAATTTTTTTGAGCTATTTAACCAATCCATTCACTGCCAACTTCTGTTTTTTTGACCCTTCAGATGTAGATTTCCTTCATAGAGCATTTACTCCATTATCACTTCAGTCAGATGTATCTTGCGATGCTTTGCTTCAGCTTGTGGGTTTCATATTAAATTGCGAGATTAGTGGCGATAGGGATGACGTGAATATTGCAGTTGTTGCTGGTTTCTGGCACTCAAGGTCAGACTATTGTTGGCACTTTATCAATGCTTGCTGATTGGGGTAAGCATCCATGAGATATGTCAGAGCTGATTTCGAAGATGGGATGAAAGTTGCCAGATTTATTTATGGATTTGTTACGCCTGGGGATTGATAATGCCTTGTCTGGAGTGCTTTTCTTGTAATTTCTCGAGTTTGTTTCTTTTCTGCCTGCCAATCTATCTTCAAGGGCTTACTGCTAGCGGTGAATATGCACGGGTCACACTGCAATCTGTGGAGATAAGTAGGAATAGGAATGAGTAGTTCAAGAGCATCACATGTCAAATCTATGAAGAAATAGGGAAGGAAATAACTCTTCCACTTCACCTTTCCATGTTCTCTTTCCATTCATCATTTTCTCCGATTGAATCCAGGTTTTCTGTATTCAGTATCTTTGGTCACGTTTTAGTCATGTTGGATTGTTGGAAATACCCAATGGTGTGAAGCATCTTGTGATGAGAATGGTGTGGTTACATGTTGATATGATTGCCGGTCTATGATGAGGTTGAAGTGACATGATATTTATAAATTTAATTCCCCACCTGTCTAATAGAGTGGAGCGGTTTTAATGATTTGATGGCCAGTCTATAATGAGGTTGAAGTGACATGATATGGATAAATATAACTTGTGATTATTTCACATCGGTGTCAACTTGGTGATTGGACTTAAATATTTATTTTAGTTCTCAATAAGTTGATTTTTGGAGTGATAGGTAAACAAATGCTGGTTACTTCATACCATTATTTGATTGCAGAAGAAAGGCAGTTCAATGCACAAGGCTCCCAAATCATGGGTGTCAGAGATAGGCAATCTTATCCTTGCCATTGCAGAGAAGTTTTTTAATCTGTGTTGAACCTGCGACCTTCATGTATAAATGGACAACCTTATCATTATGCAAGGTGTTGTGATTATGCTGCTTGTCTTCACTGATATGTAGATGCTTAGGATGTGTGAGTTTTACCTCTCCACTCTTGTAAGCTTTGTTCTGGTGGTATGGAGAAGGATAAAGTTGACGTTGTCAAATAAGATGTTGCTACAATGGGCTGTTTACTTGGTGCCATCCGACCATTGCTTTTGTGACGATGTGCCACGAGTCATGACTGTTATTTTCTTAGAAGCTTTATGGTGTATATCCTTTTTTTCCACTACTGTCACTATTTGTCTGCCAACAGAAGAAAGCATGTGTTCCTATGTCATGCTTTTGTGAGGGATCTGGTAAGAGGGATGAGCCAGAACAATGTTATTTGTCAGTTCTTGCTGCAGTAGACTGGTTACTTTATTCTCGTTTTGGAAGCTTGGAGTGTTTTGTGCCTGTCGCTTTTCAAGTTCATATACAGATGGTCTAGCATGGTTTCTTGGCAAGAAATTGTTTGGCCAGAGGGAATGGAGCTTATGGACTCTTTGAGGCTAGTCCATATTAACAGGACAGGACATTTGGATATATGGGCCTGGCCAGTGTCTTGAGCTTCACCTATCAAAACTCAAAGGGTTGGTAGGGATGCTTCACTTCATCAATATGAAGCCATTTTTAGTTTTTTTCTTTTCCTTCTGTTTTTTCAAGCACCAAACATGCTGCAGCATTTTGCTTTCTTTTCTTGTACTTTATGTTTTTTCACACTTTTTTACTTGATGATTCTAATTTCTCTGATCTTTGCGCCTAAAATTTGGTGATGCTTAGAGGCCCTATGAATGGAGGGTATTTTTTAACAAGGATTTGTGGGGTATTAATATTGTTCATCTCTTAGTATATGAGGATATCTAATGACAAGAGTTAATGGAAACATCAATCAATCAAAAGGGGGTTGGGGGTGAGAATAGAGGCTTTCTATCCACAGATTTCTTGTTGCCAATGTTTAAGTACAAATGCTGCATAGTCCATGAAGAAGTTATGATATTTGTTGCAAATCAGTTTGAATTTTTTGTTTGGTTATACAGAAAAGAGAATAGTGAATTTTTTTCAAGGACCAAGCTGTATCTTTGACTTATTTCAGACTGCTGCTATCAAACCTGGTTACATCTATTATTTTTGTACCAGTTACTCTTGTACGTTATTCTTTCTTTTTTAATATCTGGTTTGGATATCTGGATAGTGGTGTTGTCAACTGTGTTAAATATTGCTATGTATTGGGTAAACGCAATTCAAGTTACTTAGATGGTGTTACTGAAATATATGTTGCATTGGATTTGTTGCCGGTGTCAAATTCATTTGGAGAGATTAGGTTTCTTTAGTTTTCTCCTGAGGTGGTTGCCAGTGTCAAATTCATTCAGAGAGATAAGGTTTCTTCAGTTTTCTCCTGTGGTGGCAGCATTGATAAGAAAACCTTTTCTCTCTTCCTCTGATGTAGTACTTTTTCACCCTTTTTTTCTCATGATTTTGAATTGTTCTGTGAATGCTATTGATTTCCTCCATGTCTGCTGAGTAAAATTGCATTGTCACCCAATGGTGGTATTCATTTTTTTCCTTGCACTACAGTCCAAAAGCCCTTCCTTGCACTGTTGTTTCAGTATATCATGCTTTTACCTTTGAAACACATTTAATCTGAATTTTAACCTTGTTCTGCTTTTATATAATTTTTGTTCATTGTTCCATGGTTTGTTGGAATTTTGATTGACATACATATGTTTTGATAAATTATTCTATCTGCAGAGCATATGGCTGCTGACCTTGCTGTTCTTTTGCAGGTGCAAGAAGTATCCATCAATGGAGCTGAGGGGTCTGTTTCAGTATCTTGTGAATCAGTTGAAAAGGGGGCAAGGAATTGAACTTATTATACTACAGGTATCATTGCCTTTTCCTTTGAAGAATTTCCTTTTCTATGCATCTGTGGATAAATTTTAATTTACTTATCTCTTGTTTTTTGGTGTTTATTACAGGAGCTTATACAACAAATGGCAAATGTTCAATACACGGAGAACATGACTGAAGAACAGTTAGATGCCATGGCAGGGGGTGAGACTCTACGGTATCAGGCTACAGCTTTTGGGATTACCCGAAACAATAAGGTTATTTGAGCAGATGTTGTTGCTTGAGAAATTTGTGGGATATTTAATTGATATAGTCTTTTCCCTTTCTGTTCAGCATGGTGACTAATCTATATTATAAGCTTCTGTTATGTCTTTGCTATCATAAAATTGAGTGTATTCAGATTCAATTTTGTTTCAGGCGTTAATTAAATCAACCAATCGGCTGAGGGACTCCCTGCTTCCCAGGGAAGAACCAAAATTGGCAATTCCCCTTCTGCTGCTTATTGCACAACATCGTTCTCTGTAAGCCATTTGTCTTTGTTCTTGCTAAAATTAGTTGTATTGCATGAGTGATCCTTCATGTTTGTCTGTAATGGTTCTTAGCTTCTTTTGATTCACACCTTTTGTGGCGATTTGGAATTGGCTGGTTATGTTGTGTCTTTTGCTGCACTAGTAAAGTTCATCATGATGCTGTAAAGCATGCACTTCATTGTGGGGTGATTACGCGGCCATTAGAATTTACTTGATCTAGCATCTGTTGTAACTCAAAGGACAACAAAAAAAAAAAAAAGTGTGTCAGTCCCATGCCAGCTAGTGTTTCTTGGAAAATGGAAAGGTATCTTCAAGGTTGAAAATACCTGCGGACTTCGCAATGAACCTCATCTAACTGGTAAATATTTTGTTGATTGTGTGTGTGTGTGCGCGTGTGCGCGCATGTGTGTTTGCATGTATATGACTTGCTCGCCACATTTACTTTTATTTGCTGTGCTTTGGTTGGCTGCCACATAGACAGCTGTCCTCAAATCTCTTAAGTTCTTCACAGTTTATGCAAGTGTGCTGTGCCATGCAGGGTTGTGATAAATGCAAATGCGCCTTACATTAAAATGGTCAGTGAACAGTATGATAGATGTCATGGGATTCTCCTTCAATATGTTGAATTCCTTTGCAGCGCAGTCACTCCCGCAACTGCTTATGCTCAATTGATACCTCCTCTTAATGACCTCATCCACTCATACCATCTTGAGCCTGAGGTATTATTCTTGTTTTTCTTTTTTATATTTCATTCTCATTAGCATGAGATTTCACATGAACTTCTTAAATTATTTTCTTTTCAACTACTTGTTTTTGGTATAATGGTATATATATTCTTCCATGAAGAATATGTGATGCATGTTATGGTGTTAATAGGTCTGTCATTGCCTTTCCATTGATTTAGGTGGTCTTTTTAATTTTTCGGCCGGTGATGAGGCTTTTCAAATCTCAGAGTAGCCCCAGTGTCGTGTGGCCTTTATGTGGTAGTGAAGTTGATAATGGATCTGCAATGGGAAAAACATCTGTGTCAACCGATCCTTGTGTTCTGACTTTGGATCTTGGTTCTTCTCAGAAGCCTATAAGGTACTACTTGTTTGCCTTGCATTTCACGAATTGCTATGTTTTAACTTTTCTTTTGTTATATTCTGTGTGTGGATCAACTTGGAATTAACTGAAAGAAAAAGACGCCAAAATTTGAATACTCAATAGGGCAATAAAGTTAGATTTTGATTTTGAGAAGTCAAATATGCCCTATAAAGTTGAAAAGGGCATGTATATAGGACCTAACAATTTCCTTAATTGAAGTTTCAAAATGCTTGGATATGTGTGTTTCATTAACTAGGATTATTTAATATGATTACAAGCACCAAAAGAATATCTAATGAGTGCAAATGAAACACTAATTATCTTTGAATAAAACTAAATAAGTCATACAGTGAAGCTCTCAAAGACTAGGACAAGAACTGAGCATGCTAGAAAATCAATTTAGATTATGCTAGAGTCCTGGACCTTAGCTTCTGAAGTTATATATTTGTGGAGGTTGGTGAAAAAGTTAGGGAGAAGGAAAGGGATCTTCAAAGTTTTTTTCTTTGGCCTAGAACACTTATACATGGTCTGTGGGGAAGTCTTATTGTAATCTAAAACAGGATAGCCAATTTTTATAATTGAAGTAATGATTAGTGTAAGACCTTGTGATCGAGACTAGTGACTGTTCCATTTTGATAGGTCTATGTCAGCTGTGAGCTTTTGAGGGCTTTCATCTTTGTCTTATTGATGATTTAACTTACTAGGAATTTTCAGCATGAGGTTTCCTGGTGTTTGTTGTTTACCAATGATATTGTTTTATGGGTGAAACAAGATATGTAGTAGAATCAAAGATAGAATTGTGGAGAGAGGATCCAAATGGTTCAAGATAAGAAGTAGAATGGAGTACAATAATGTTGCTAGTAATTCTTGGCCTTATAATTAACGAGTGAAAATAACAATCGAAAATTTTTTAAAACACTAGATTTTGTTACCTTGTATGTACAGTTCAAGTAAAAGAGCTTGATGTGATTCGTTGAATAGAGGTGTAGTTAACTTGGACAAATGCAATGGGAATGTTATATGACTTAGAATCCTTACTGATTTATATGATGTTATATAGATTGGATTGTTATGCAATAAAAAAAGAGGATATGCAGGTCTAACCAAAACGGGGATGCCTGGATGGGTGACTGGCTTAGCTCTCACAAAGATAAACTAAGAAATTTGTGTGAATTTACTCAAAGATGAAATGTTTAGTGAAGGATGTTTAAGGTGGTCCATGCATGCATGCATGCACGATTGAGAAAAATATGATGTGGTTGATGTACTAGTCTATAGGAAGTGAAGTTGTATGCTTAAGGAACTTGGAGTGGAGCAATCAAAAAATGTATGAAAAGGATTCTAATTTGAGGGTTTGGCATTAATTAACCAAGTAGAATGTATAAGTGTGGCGATTTGAACACGAATCACTTGACTCGACCCAAACCAACAATGCGGGGAAATTTAAATTATAAATGCTCATTATAAATCCATCATAAATAAAATATCCATCATAAGTGTCAAATTCCTCGAAGTAAGAGATTACATAAATCTCTATAACAAAATAAAACTTAAGGAAATGTGGTCCCGACATGTTATCCAATATCTATCAAAACAGAAAAGAGATCATCATCTCTTGATACGAAGTTGCCGGACTCTTCTACTTGAATCTCCACAGCAACTATATGATATCCATTAGTATGCTATTGACTTGTTCTACTCTAGAATAAAGAAAATGCAATGGTGAGCCAAAAGTCCAACAATTAATATAATCAATGATATCAACAATCAATAAACATATTGGATAATAACAATATTAAATATACAAGAGCAATAACGTGCAACCAACCATCAACTATCCAAAACTCAATGCGACATTGTGAATACGACTCAAGAGCTATAAGAACAACCATCAAGGGTTTCCACCAAAACTGAACAGTATGAATACAATTGGGACTCTATAGAATCTAAATATCAACAATAATATAGGTTCTACCGAACATATCTCAATAAAAGGTATTACTATATGAGTTATCATAATAATCTTTTTGGATCTTGTTTTGTCATTGTAAGCTAACTATGTGCTCACCACTATTGGTTGAGTAACAACAACGAAGTAATAGATGGTCGCAAGTTTGATAAGCGACTAACTTTGTGGTCTCATGATATCTTGCCATATTTAATACGCAAGTATCGTATTCAACTCAGGTGATCAATATTCACGTTACCCCCTCAAGATAAGTTTAGAATATGTTACGTTGGTATTTTAGTGGTCCAATCGAGATCCACACTTGCAAGGGGTTTGAAATGCTCTATCTCAATTCTACGTGTCAAAATTAGCACCCCTCTATATGATATCTCTCAACATCTTATCATGCATTATTCATAGGATTATAATTATTTCTTCGTGAACATAGATATTAAATCCATCGGGATATGGAATTAGTATTGGACAATTATATACCACATTAAGGTTCCACAGATTCTATATTCATTGAGATAGTGGTGTTTCATATAATTTTCTTTATTTTAACCATAGATAACAAGCATATATTTATGCATGCAAAGATTACACAAAGAAAGATAACCTATGACCAAAGATAAGAGAAATGATTCTTCAAGGACACTGAGTATTTGATATATTTATGCATGCAAAGATTACACAAAGAAAGGTAACCAATGACCAAAGACAAGAGAAATAATTCTTCAAGGACACTAAGTATTCGATATATGGCATCCCATTGGCCCGCTATTGTTCTATACTCTTGTCATAATTATCAAATAACTATTCTAGGCGTTGCACCTAAGATCTAGACCGAAACAATTTTTGGTCTTTTAGCGTTCAAACATTGGTTGCATGCCAGTTTCAAGCTAATTGCTACTCTCTACCGAATTGTAGCAATTCCACAATCTAATCCATTAAGACCTTCAGATTAGATAAATAGTCGCAACAAATACCATCAACTCAGATTTCTGGCAACTTTCAAATCTGCTCGAGATAAGTCTGGTGTTTTGAACCCTGCTTCTCATGACATTCAAACGTCAGCCCTTAGCTCATGAAATAACTAATTAATTCACATGGGTTTAAACATACAAGGTTCCTAACTCTCTCAAAATACATCTACCAAAATTTATTCTCAATATCACACAGCTATCTCCATAGACCAACCGAGCTACCTCGAATAGGACTTGGCCTTCGAACTTGGCATCGCATGCTGGTCTTACTCTGAGACATCAGACCATAGATTCACAAATCTATGTCATACAAGCAGTTATCATGCATTAAAACAATCTTCTATCTTAAGGTCCAATGCAAACAAATCTATATCACACATTAATGGCATAAAGCAATAAACTTGAATCGTAGAAGCGTGAAATACTCAGATCTGGTTATATATGTGTTGATGTTCAAACTTCATTCTAATGTTGACTAAACAATAGTGTGGAATGCTAGTCAAATATCGTATAGAAAATGATGAATACCAAGTCATGCAAACATAAAATTAAACATACATCTCCTACATTTGTTACATTATTTGATAACTTGAACCAATAAAAAACAATGAGAAATTTATAGATTCCGATTAACAAGAAAGTATAAGGATTTCCAAGAAAACGATTAGATTGTCTGAGAATGGTGGAGATTTAACTCACAATGATAAGAATGTCCAGGAATTGTGGAGATTTTACTTGTCCCGAGATATGTGAAAACAATGGATCAATAAACATGAACGACCACCACAACTACTCTTCAAATGGATTTCGGAATCACTACCAAAAGATCCGTCCAAGGCAAAAAAAGAAGGCTAGATTTGTTGCTCTTCTTTTTCTTTCTCTAGCTCAGTGTTCTCTTTCTCTCAAACACTTAGAGCAATAAAATTGCAGCAACTATGAACCAAGGGAACCACCATTTAAATAGAAGTTGGATGATGGTAAGAAAACAATTTAAGAGAGGGGCGGTTAGGGGATGAATCAAGTGCTCCCAATTAACTTCCTATTTAATTGTTAATTAACTAGTCAAGCTAATAGCCCCTAAGATATATGTCTATGCAGCCAATATAATGGAAAAGGGAAGAGTATTCACAATAGCTACTGCGAAGACAATTAAGGTGGTGGTTAGAGGGGTCTGAACTAAGCCGGCTATTTAATTCTATTTCCTCCCTTGATAAATGTTAGTTTAATGGTGATATAAGATTTTAGAATGACTAATTGGATGAGATGCATGCATAGCGAGAGCATCCCAATGATGGATGTGAGGGCATTTTTAAGATATTCACACTTTAATTATAATTAGGATTATATTTTTATATTTAATTATCTATTTAATTAGTTTTTGCCAATTTATAATTACACACATAAGCACTTATTAAAGTCACAACAACCTAATTAATGTTTTAGGATACTAATAATAATTATTAGCTATTGACAGAAGAATTATCAAAATATCCATTCTAAGATCATGCAAATCCGAGATGATTGGCCTCAATATGAAATTAATCTAAGCTCGCCTGCAATTAATTGCTCATTAATTACCTTTATTGATGACCCTCTTGGGTCAAGAATCTAATAAGTCTTAATCGAAACACTAGGGTATTATAATAAAAGGGCTTATATACAGAAATGCTATTTGCCTCACCCCTACCACCCATCTATAACTCATCCTTTATATATGGCGTCCATTCGGATTTAAAAAAACAAATAATAATAAATAAAATGGGCCTTACATATAGAGAGGAGTTGTAGATGGGTTGTTGGAGGGTGGGATGTGCAGCAACGCTCCTTATATATCTAACAGTACTCAGTAGAATGTAAGACTTTGTGATTGATGATGATGTGGTTGTTGTGGTGGTTGTAGTTGTTGGTTTTATTGAATAATCTGTATCTTTGTGATGTTAAATATATAATAGGTTGCTGTTGAATGTTGGTCTGATGACTTTTATTTGTTCTTCTGGCTGATTAACTATGTATCTTTTGTTTTCTGATTTAAATTATTTTTGCCCTCTGATGTATTTTTTTCCAACTACATTGCAGTTGGTCTGATCTTCTCAATACAGTGAGAACAATGCTGCCTTCTAAAGCTTGGAATAGTCTCTCACCTGATGTTTATGCAACATTTTGGGGTCTCACTTTATATGACTTATATGTTCCTCGGAGTCGTTATGAGTCTGAAATAGCAAAGCAGCATGCAGCTCTAAAGGCTTTGGAAGAGCTTTCTGATAATTCAAGCTCAGGAATTGCTAAGAGGAAGAAGGATAAGGAAAGGATTCAAGAATCCCTAGATCGTCTGACAAGTGAACTACAAAAGCATGAGGACCACGTTTCTTCTGTGCGCAGACGCCTTTCTCAGGAGAAGGACAAGTGGTGGAGTTCTTGCCCTGATACATTAAAGATTAATATGGAGTTCCTCCAACGTTGTATTTTTCCCCGCTGTATATTTAGCATGCCTGATGCTGTTTACTGTGCCGTGTTCGTGCATACTCTTCATTCCTTGGGGACTCCATTTTTTAACACTGTCAACCATATTGATGTTCTCATATGCAAAACCTTACACCCAATGATATGCTGCTGCACTGAATATGAGGCTGGTAGACTTGGCAGATTTTTGTATGAGACGCTGAAGATTGCATACAGTTGGAAGGTAATTAACATTCAGATGATTTTCATTCACGTTTCCCTTTGATATTTAGGAGCATTATGCTGATGGTTGTCTTTGCCAGAGTGATGAGTCTATATATGAACGTGAATGTGGAAACATGCCTGGTTTTGCAGTCTACTACAGATTTCCAAACAGTCAGCGGGTCACATATGCTCAGTTTATTAAGGTGAGTTCTGATGATTGTCATCATATACCATCTTTTAGATTCACAAGTTCTAGCATTTTTCTGTTTTAAACGTAACTAAACCAAACAAAACCTCCTCGCTTCCATTCAATTCCCTTGTATGCTGGCTCCTCTATTAAGTCCAACTTCGGTTGATCATGTCTGATGGTTTCCTTAAAACCCTTTTTGATCTTCTTCTGCCTTTTTGTAATGAGAACCTTCTAAAGCTCCTACACCTCCTGTTAAGTAAACTAGGTGATCTTGGCTTTATATAATCAAATAACCTCAAATTCATCTTTGACATTATCGTTTCTATGGATTCTACCCCTGACATTTTCTCGTAATGTCATTTTTTATTGTATCTTTTCTTGTATGAACGCAGGTACATCTCAATAACTCTATGTCTGCTACCAATTTTTGAACATAATAATATTTAACAGCCCGACTATCCGCTCCATACAGTATTGTTAGTCTAGTAGCCACCTCATAGTGTTTTCTTTAAAGTTGAGTGGTATGTTCTGATCACAAAGGACCACTTGTTCACTCCTCCACTTCATTCCACCTACGTTGATCCATGAATTACGTCCTCATCATTCTCCCTATCTTTTTGAACCATCCATCCAAGATATCTGAAGTAGTTCCTCATTTGTAGACTTAGTCCCTAATATCACCTCCCCACCTACTCTTTGTTTGTAAACTTATATGGCATATATTAAATCTTAATTTCTACTTATCAAAAAACCTTTAGCTTCCAATTTAAAGCTGGCGCCTTTTGTTCATCCACCAAAACAATGCCACCCCCCCCCCCCCCCC
>JAODPA010024409.1:0-32652 GCA_025585075.1 Nepenthes mirabilis | reverse complement strand
CGTAGGTTGTCTTGAATATGTGTGATCAGTTTGCCCATAGCCAATGCAACTACATACAGCCCATTGGTGTAAATCAGTCATAAAAACCTCAGGCTCTCTTGTGTAGACCTCAGGCAAGAAACAACTCCATCATACATGTCATTCATAAGTTAGATGTATGTGATGGAAACTATTTTTTCCCTCTAAAATTATTTATATTATTTTCTCTTGAGCTTGTATTGTATGCCTTTTCCTAAATTAGTGAACACGATAGGAAGGTTCTTCTGTCTTTGCTCTTCCCTTGAATTGCTCAATTCGACACCTTAGTAAATAGATAGCTTCCATAGTAGACCTACCTGGTATGGATAAATACTTATTACGTTTTGCTTGTCAATCTTTTACTATTTTGTGTAATATCATTCTTCCTCTTCTGCTTTTTCTGTTGCCTTGTTGGAGAATGTGCGGAATGCTGATGTTGAATAATAAATTCTTTTTGATAATTTGGCTATTGCTTGAATTATCATTGTTTTATATTTTATAAATACTCGTAATATATTACAGGTAATTGATTACTTTTAGAAGATGACATTAAGTAGTATCGTAAATGTTGTGGATAGATTATGATTTGTATTGATCATAGAGTTTATTCTAGTATCTTCATCCCCCTCTGATTGTGTTCTTTCTCCTTTTATCTGGATTCTGTCTGTTTCTCCTTGTTTCCTATCAGTTTGGTTCAAAGATATTGGCTGTGAGTTATGATAATTGTTTCTTCTACCAAATGACTTTCCAATGCTGAACCACTCTCCCAGTGATTTTGGGCTATTTACAATCACCATAACCAATTAATTCAAGCCACGACATAATTTTCATCGGCCGTCATCACAACAATGGTCTCACCATCATCAATGATGTTATTCATCACTGTCTTCACCACCTATTTCCCATCGCCTCAACAAACACTGCACCAACACAGCATGCCCCCAGTCACTCAGCATAAAAATAACAGAAAATAAATGGAATCCAATCATCAGAAATGAAAAGAAAAAAGGCACTTGAAGCCAAGTCAGACACTTCTTGAATCCTACCTGGAAGTTCCAACATTCACCGACCACAACTCTCTGTACATACAATGCTGACTTGCTCTCCATCAGCCTTCAATTGGATCCCAATTTGTGTTTCCAGTTCATGAATCAATCGATTTCTAAATTACCTTTAAATGCCCAGTCTGAGTTCATGTTACTGCAAAAATCCTGTCTCCATTATCTTCAATCATCACCAATGACCACATTTTTGTTTCCCGTAGTTGGTAGGGTAAACCGGGCTGATTCCCCTTTGTCATTTTGGTTGCTTCTTCTGCTGTGGCCTCTGGCCTATTGCTGTTTTTAGAATTCCAAAGGAATCAAATAGACTTCTTTTTAGTTGGGCCAGTCAAACTTCATTTGATCAGGCATTGTAAAGTTGATTTAAACTTCAGATAGCCCCCTACTCCACTTTCCTCTAATTTAACATATAGGACATTTTGTTTCAGAAACACAGTTCTCTCTTTGGAAAGCCACGTCAGTAACCTGTATTTTTCTTCTCATGACTTTCATTATTATTATTATTATTATTATTATTATTGTTATTATTATTATATTTGTTGAGTAGCTTGCCTTATATTTTAGGCAGATCAGTACCAGATTGAATAGTAACGAAATAAAAGAGTAATTTTTATTAGTCCTAGGATTGTTTAACCATTTCATTACATCAAATTGAGATGACTATTCAGGAGAAATTTTTTTCCATGGAGAATATATTGATCAGGCAAGTACTAAATGCTTGATAGTGGTCTTTCCATGCAGCTTATCCCTCTCTCTCCCTTTTCGCTTCCCTGAGGAAAATGCTCTTCATACCTAGTTTGTTTCAGGATTTTGTAGATGCTCATTCTGCAGTTATTTGTCAGTGGAGTTCCTATTTTGTTTGTATTATTTAGTTTAAGATGTAACAATCAACACATTTATTCTGTATATTGTAAACTGGAGATTATGTGGTCGAGATTCTCATTACTGTTATCTTAATATAAAGGTACATTGGAAATGGAGTCAAAGAATCACTCGGCTATTGATACAATGCTTGGAATCTACTGAGTACATGGAAATTCGTAATGCTTTGATATTGTTGACAAAAATCTCGAGTGTGTTTCCTGCTACTCGGAAGAGTGGGATCAACATTGAAAAACGGGTAAGGATACAGTTGAATATTGTGTAAATTATGACACCTCTATCTAATGAGTAAGGCATGTGAAATGGGCTTGTCTGATCTATCTTCCATGCAGGTGGCAAAAATTAAAGGTGATGAAAGGGAAGATCTAAAGGTTCTAGCCACAAGTGTTGCTGCTGCTTTGGCTTCCAGAAAGGTAAATAGTAAATATCAATGTAGACTCTGTTCTTTCAGATACAGCAAAAATAATAGGACTGGTTCATTTTGACATCATCCAATGAGCTTTCAATGAGCACTAAAAAAAAAAAAAACAGTAATTTGGGTAGAAGGATAGCTGATTCTCTCTCTCTCGTTTATTTATGGGGAAAAAAAATTGATTTACTTGAACAACTGCATGCTAAAGTTCTTTTGTGTTGGCAGCCTTCGTGGGTCACAGAAGAAGAATTCGGAATGGGATATCTTGAATTGAAGCCTGCTACATCACTTCCTTTGAAGTCTTTAACCAGTAATGGTTCAGGTGTTTCCCACAGTGAACCTGCTGGTGGAAGAGTCATTGCCCCAGGAACCCAACATTTGGAGTCAGGAAACTCCATCAGGGACCAGGCTGTAAGACCAAAGCCTGCTGATGGAAAAATGGAGAGGACAGAGAATGCTTCCTCTAACCCAAAATTAAAAAGTGGCTCAGTGGCCAATGGGTCAGATTTGCAGTCTTCTCTACCCACAACAGGTGTTCAAGCAGGATTGTCGAGATTGATTGAGAATCAGAAGCAGGTAGATGAATCTACAAGCAGAACTGTTGATGAAAACATCAGGAAAACTGCTTCTAGGGCATCTTCTGAGCCCGAGGTATCATCTTGATCATTGCTGATTATTAGGGAAAACACATCACATGCGTACTTAAATGTTGCATGTATTAGAAACCTTGAAATTGGCAAATATCAAACTTTTGTGTTGTCCTGTTTGTGATTGTTTTTATATATGGGTACGACTATTGTTGACATGAATTATCTGTTGATTGTTAATTATTATCTGGTGTTAGTTCTATTGTTGTGCACACTTGGACAGACAAATGAAACTTCATTACATGTTAATTTTCATTAATCAAAGTCTTCAATATTTCCAGGTTGGTTTAGGCCATGCAAATTGAATCTTGTTCATAAAAAAACAATATCCTTAGCCTTCTTCACCCATTTTCACACTTCTGATCAGACCTTGGTGTACTTGGCCTGAATCCTCTTTGATCTAGTTTATCGAAGCACATCTGCTGCTTGCAAGCAGCTCATTGGTGATCAGAATGTAAAATCTTGGTTACATTCTCTTCAAGGAAAATTGGGAGTATCTGGTGGCTCTGTTTTTGTTTGAACATCAACTTGCTGATAGAAAACTCTACTTTGTAGTGCTGAGATTTGTGTTTGATAACCCTTTGATGGATCAGTAGAATGTGTGATCCTGATCTTCCACTTTGTGTATGAATTATTGCTCTTGTAGATATTCAAAGCCTTTTCTGATTGAGGACTTACATACTCATTTGAAGAACAGATCATACATACCTTGAGAAAGGTGTGTATAAAGGAAAGCCGCAAGGGAAACTATGATGTGAACTTAAGCAAATGGAAGTCCTACACTCAAGTGATTTTTTGTGTAGGAAGATGAAGGATGGGGCACCCTCATGTATTGACGTTATCAGGTTTTGTCTTAATGACCTACAACCAGTTTCAATTGGGCTGCAGGCTGCACTCAGTTCAAGCTGTCTTTGGGCGAATGCTTCTTAAAAAACCCTTTGAGAAGGGAATTGATCATGTTAGTTTACCTATATTTTCATAGTTCAAGGTGGTATGATGCTATATCCTTCAGTTTCTATTAGTGTAGCGTTTGAATGCTTGATGAAGATTGCCTTACTAGAATAGTTAGCATCTTCTCAATATTCCCACCCCAAAGAGTGAAGAGGCTCAAGACTTCAAGAGGAAATGGTCTTCACTATAGAATATTGAAGAGTATGGAGTACTTTCGAACATGTGCTCCTGTAAGCTCTCTCATAAAACTTCTAAGACTAGTCACTTTCTTAGTTATACTACTCTTTGACTTTGTCTCAGTTGGCTTGCTTACTTTCCTACGTTTCCATGAGATTTCCCGAAATGAGAGTAGATTATTCCTTTGTATAGGAATTTCACTTCCTCAACTGTTAACTAGGATTTTTTGTTTCCATCCTCTATTATGGATGACTGGAATTTCATCATCTAGAATATTTTCTACAAATATTCCCTTAGAATACTATAGAATTTCCTGCCTCCTCTCAACTCAAGAATATTTTAGAGTAAAATATATGTCTTCTCCATTTTTTATAATATTATAGGCTATTCTAAAGCTGGCTAAAATTCCCTAGACAATTATCTATCCTACATATACATATTTATACAACTAAGTTGTATATGTGGGTCCTCCGAATGTGTGGCGCATAATCTGTCTCTGCCATCTGTGACATATTGATTCTTGTGACATGTTGATTCTTGCTGAAAATTCAAATCTAGGATTTTCTACCAATGTAATTCTTCTTTCTGGATGCTCCCTCCCTTTGATATCTTAGTGAACATGGAGAAGCACCAGTATTGGAATACAAATGAACAAGAAAGAATAGCTGTGTAATGCACCTCAGATCAAGTGAATAGGACGGTCCCATTGCAAATTGCTTGAAATTGTTAGGCTTAGCTTCAACTTCTCCCTTATCTCTGTTCAGATTAGTGAAGTATCAGCAGACCATCAACAATATCTGAGCCTTAATAAATATGATTGATTGTAAAATACCAGCTGGACTTGGTCCGTATCTATCTTTTCATCTGATTCTGTGCATTAAGGTTCTTTCTTATAGCACAGTCATTTGTATAACATCTATACTTGAGTTCGTTTGATAATGTGGACAAGAATTTGGTTGCGTGATGTCTGATTATTGCTTGCTTTGAATGCATTTTCTATGTGGTTACTGGTTAAAGATGATTTGTCTTTTCTTGGGCCTGTTTCCTAAGTCTTGTTTTGGGTGCAGTCAAGAAATGCTGTCAAACGATCCCTTCCTGCTGGATCTCTTACTAGGACAACAAAACAAGAGCTGGTAAAAGATGAGACTAAGCCGCTAAAAGCTGTTGGTAAAAATTCTGGTTTGTCTGGCAGTGAGAGAGATCATACAACTCATCCTATAGAGAGCAGGCAAACTGGGGTCACTAATGTATCTTCTGCAGTGGATAGCAATGGTAATGTAGCTCCATCCAAAGGTCTGTCTCCATCTACAAGAATGTTAGATGTCCATAGTGGTGAAACAAAGGCGGAGGTTGGAGCCACCAAGTCTTCTGAGTTGAGGGGTTCTTTAAGAGATGGTGGCACTGATCTATCTGAGGTGCCTCTTCCATCACCTGCTCATTCTGTTCATTCTCCTCGGAATGATGCTTCCATTAAGTCTGCTGAGAAGCAGCAAAAGCGAACCAGTCCAGCTGAGGAACCAGACCGGCTTAATAAACGTCGAAAAGCGGAATCTGATGTGGGAAATGTGGAAACTGATGTTCGATTATCTGATAGAGACAAGGTTTTTGATGCCCGATTAATGACCAAATCCTATCCTACAGATCCTGATAAGTTAGGAGCAGATGAGCAAAGTGCCAGCAGGGCTGTAGATAAGCATTTAGACAGGTCAAAAGATAAAAGCAATGAGAAGGGTGATAGAGACTATAAGGAAAGATCTGATCGTGTTGATAAGCCCCGTGATGATGTTTTAGCTGAAAAATCAAGAGATAGGTCTATGGAAAGATATGGCAGAGAGCGTTCAGTTGAAAGAGTGGCTGAGAGAGGGACTGATAGGAGTTTCGAGCGGCCAACTGACAAAGCCAAGGACGAACGAAACAAAGATGAAAGGGGAAAATTACGCTATAATGAAATGCCTGTTGAAAAATCTCATAGTGATGATCGATTTTTTAGTCAGAACTTGCCTCCACCACCACCTCTACCTCCCCATGTGGTTCCACAGTCTGTAAATGCTAGTAGAAGGGAGGAAGATGCGGATAGAAAATTTGGTACTGCCCGGCATAGTCAAAGGCTCTCTCCAAGACATGACGAGAAAGAAAGGAGACGTTCTGAAGAGATTTCATTACTTGGTCAAGATGAGATGAAAAGAAGAAGAGAAGATGAAATAAGAGAGAGAAAGCGAGAAGATCGTGAAGCACTGCCTATTAAGGTATGCATCTATCTTGCTTCTTATTCATGATGAAGATTGAACTACTTGTACAATTTCTGGCATTTCTATATTTGGTCTTGCATGGCCTGTTGTGGTAGTGTGTAACCATTGAGAAAGAAATCCTTCCATTGAGATACCCTCTGGTTTTTGCCTGGAATTATAGATGCTGTGGCATCGATGACAAAAATGATCAGATCATTAGAACACTTGCATTCCATATGTTTGGATGGTTAGCCGCTTGGCCACCTTGCCTACCATATTTCCTTAATCATGCTTGTTTGGATGGTTAGCAGATTGGCCACCTTGCTTACCATGTTTCCTTAATCATGCTTGTGTGTATGCTTGAATGCTGCATGCATCCAATAATTCTGTGAAACACCCATGAAATCAATGATAATATATGTATATTTTTTAAAAAAAAGGGTGTCACAAGAATCTTGTTAAGAAACCTCAAATTTTGGATATATAGTTACTGTAAATGATCCATATGTTTGTGAGGTGTATATATATTTTTGGTTTCTTATAAATATATTTTTGTCCTTCCCTTAAGGAATCTAAAAAATTGAATTAAGAAGATTTCATGTTTTATGGTTTGGCAATACCCATGTGTCTATGATACTAGTAAGAGAGTGGAATATGTATTTGATAAACTTTCTCATTTAACATCCTTGTCAGACCTTTAGGTATTACCTTCCTCTAATTCTGAATTCCATGACTGCTGGGCCAGAGAATACACTCCTGCAGGACTTGTAGTTTTCATAATTTCTCCTATTTTTGCTTCATGAGAATACAAGGAGGATCCTGAAATGGAATTTGTCATGGTAGAGGCAATATGTAATTGATAAGTTGTCATTGAACACATGGAAGATATATGCTTCCTGCATAAAATTCGACATGTGAGTGGCACCCTCATCTCACTTGTTGAGAATAGCGTGTGCACACACGGATTTGGAGCTTCTCATGTGTGCATCTCCACCCCACCCCCAAAAGAAAAGAATAAATAGTTTTTTTTTTTTTTTTTTCAGGGTGTCCACATCCTATCCCTCTTGTACTTGCAACAATTCTTTGCCTCATAACAGTTACCATTGGCAATGAAGGCAGAGATCTTCCCCTTGAGCTGGGTATAATGGCCATATGAAATGTGAATTTCTTGGGCAATATGGCACATGCTTTTCAATATGATTGCATTTCAAATTAGTGGTAATCTATAGGTATTAAAGAAATAGTTATCATTTTCTGTGCTGCTTATCCTGTGCATATAGAAAGCATCAGTTTGGGACATGTATGTCATCAAAGTTGTGGCTTTTAATTTGACTTTCAATAGCAAGCTACTGAATTGTTTTTCTGGCATCCTTTGTTCGTAGGTGGAAGAGAGAGACAGGGAAAAAGATAGGGAGAGGGAGAGACTGAACCTTTTGAAGGAGGAAATAGATGCAAATGCAGCCTCAAAGCGGCGGAAACTTAAAAGGGAGCATCTGCCTGGAGGGGAACCTGGTGAATACTCTCCAGGTGCCCCACTGCCATCTTCCATTAGTATTAGCCTGTCTCAGTCATATGACGGGAGGGAAAGGGGAGACAGAAAGGGTTCCGTGGTCCCACGCCCAGGGTACTTTGAGGAACAAGCTCTAAGGATTCATGGAAAGGAATCAGCACCAAGCAAGATGCCTCGTCGTGATACCGACCCGTATCCTTTAATATGCATTTTATTCATGAATCACATTTTCTGTTGACAGCATTTGCTTACACCTTTTGTGAATGTTTCATCATACATTTGGATGATTTTGCCGGGTATGTAGCTTATGCATTGCAAAGGGCCATCGAGTATATGAAATATTTGCAGCCTTACCAATAAATTGTCGATAGACTATTTCTGAGATATGAACATGTCATCTCTAGGTCACCATTGAGCAAATATTGACTTTACCCCGAGTTTCACTGTCAGGTATCTTGCATATTGTGAAGGGTAGGAAAACAAAAAATTTGAAGGCTAATATTTGGTGATGTTGTCATCTCTAGATCTCCTGTCCGTATTGTTGCTATTAGTCTCTTTAGTCAATAAGCGCTAATAGTGTGATCCCAGCCTTGTAGGTAGATATTACTGCATCTCCATTGAAACATCCAACTTTGTGTTTTTCGAGGTTTTGCTTTAGTTCATAAATCGTTTTCTTTGCATCACGAAAGCAGTGCTCAGTGCCTCGTGTGTATTAATGGATTGTCATACTTCAACATAATGCAGTCAGCTTTTTTCTGAAATGTTTTGTTTGCTACGGATTGTCCTTAATCATCACACTTCAGGATGTATGACCGAGAATGGGATGATGAGAAGAGGCAAAGAGTTGAAGCTAAACGAAGACACCGGAAGTAGCTGAAGTTTGTTTGATCTCGGGTTATATTTGCTGCAGTCCGTTGTGCTTGTCAGAACTGTAGGACTCGGAATGGTTGTTTCTTTTTTTCTAGGGTTAATGTTAGCGCTAATTTGTTGGGCATGATCAGCCTGCTACCATGACCTAACTGGGATGCCTGCGTTGGCTGTTTATGCCCAGTGAATTTTTGTTTGGAACATGGAATATTGATTGGTCTTGTACAAGTTATTTGATGTCTTCTCTGTTAAATTGATCGAGATGTAAAGGCACGGGTCAATTTATGAAGGTTTACGTTAGTTTATAATTTGGGCATTAGACTCGTTAGATCAAAGAACTGAATTAAAAATATCGTGTACTTACCTCCCCCAATTTTATGTTTCTGAATATGGCCTAAGCATTTTGCAGATGAATTGGTTAATTTATCGAGGGTGACGTTAAGGGATGATTCAGATAGGCTGGGCATCTTATTTATGTATTTATGACGGTGGGATCGACAGATGATACATCATCAGATTACCTAATATTCTGTGTGTGCCCGTTGGGTGACATCTCTCGTCTGTGAAAGCAGCCACACCCGCCGATTGAAGAATTTTTCTGTGATTTTAAGGCCAGGTCTCAGGTTCTCACCGGCCATCCTATGCAATAGCATTTAGGGTGAACTAAATCCTTTCAAAAAGATATTATTCAAACGCAAGTATTTTATTTTATTTTTATATATATGCTTGAATTAATTTTTAGTAATCTATATATTTTTCTGACTCCTCAAAGTGAAAGACTGCCTCCTTCCGGCCATTGCCGAGTTCATAACCATTTCTCGCTTGCCCGAACTTCTTGAGCCCAACGCTTGTGAACCAAGTGCCCATGGGAACACGTGCGAGTGAGTTTTCGGAGAATGACGAGATGATCTCTCTGGAGAAGGATGGCAAAATTTGTATGGAGAAGATGACAAACTCTTCTCTTCACCTCCTCGGGCTCTACATCTTTCTGCTGTTGTGTGATCTCTTGTGAGTTTTCACTCGGTTGGGCATTTGGCAGCAGCGAACCTTCAACGAGGAAACCAAACAAGGCATACTATCAAAAGATGCAGGACAGAGGGTGAGGTTGAATTCTCTACCCCAAGTTCCTCGGGAGCAACTAGCAGCAGTGACGCTCATCTCTCCCGTTCCTCCTCGGCCGAGCCGCTCGCAGGCGCGGACCCTCGCTGCTGGTGAGAGAGAGGTCGACGCCCGTGGTGGCGCTCGACGTGGTGTGGAACATGGCGTTCGTGTGCGTCGGTGGTTATGCTGATCTGTACGGTCCACGAGAAGCCCATTGTGCCGATTAGGGTCTGGATCTGCCGGTTTGCTTTGCAGTCCTCGGTTCACGTGGTGTTGGTGTGGATGGACTACCGGAGTAGGACGGCCATGGGATCATCGTCGACGACGTGGGGATCGCAGTCGCCCCGGCGGCGATGACGAGGCCGGGGAGGCTCGGAGGCCAACGAGAAAGAGAACGACGATGGCAGAGGGGTTGGGATGTTTCGGCTTCCGAGTCGGACAACGTGAAGCCAAAATTTATGATTGTTTCCTTGTTGACTTGAGCTCGTTTTCATTGGTGATGTTTAAAAATGTTCAGTATTTAAGGTGTTGTTGAGACTGTGTGATGAGCTAGTCTGGGAAATCGACGTGCATTGGTCAGTGATTGCTTCGATTTTTCACTAGTTTGGGATTATTGAGCTTCATATGAGGTGATTCTGCACACCTTACGCTACAGAACACAAACCGAAAAATGATGCATTGGAAATTGTAGTTCATCTCAAGATACACTTTCTGTCAAACAAATACAGTTGTTGGGGTCACTTCCTTGTGAAAAAAATGTCACGGATTTTTTATACAGATGTAATTTATGAGCTTTCTGTCTGAGGATTCTGAAAATAGACGGGGTCATCATTGTCTGAGGACTTATGCAGCATAATTCCAAGAACTCTGTACAGTATAAGGTCCAAAATTTTATGAGCGGCCAAGGTTCGATGACTTGCTTGAAGAAAGCGCACGTGGATGTCAGCTCAGAAGATTGTTTGAGTATGCGCAATCTCTACAGAGCCGCTTCTATAGAACACCCGTAGAGCCATTTTCTACAGGGCATGATCTTTTACAGGGGTGCTGGTGCAGAGTTGTTGAAGGGGGTATGTGTGTCAGGCGGCTGTCTGTACGGGTATCCACATTGGCTTGGTTGTTACTTTTAACAGTCAATATATATATATATTGTAGTGTGTGCAGAGAGATGTGCATATATAAGAGGTGTGTGTGAAATTCTAAGTGTTGAAAGAGGAGTGAAAAAGTAAAAAAGTAGAAAAGTGAGAGCAGTGAGTGAAAAATCAAGTGTGAGTTTTTGTATACTTATACTCTGTTCTTCGTTTTTTGTTTCTTGAACTTGTGTAGTTATGTGGTTTGTGTAACCATTTTTCACATAGTGAATTTATTGAAGATTAAGTATCTCATGATTTTTTTCTTTAATTTGTGAAGGGTTTTCCATATAAAACTGTACGTTCTTCCTCTCTGTCTCCTATTCTGTGTGTGTTCGAGTGTTTGCTGTACAACCGGCCATTTACCTTAACAAGTTTAAAGTGTTCGTGTCTGTCCGATCCTTTTCTAGACCAACAAGTGGTATAAGAGATAGATTCTTTGACCGGTAATTTCGTTGAGTGCTATTGATGGAGGTTGGAAGTAAGATAATTTGCTTAAACGACACCAGCTATGACACTTGGCATGACAAGATGTCCGACCTACTGCTTGTTAAATTCATGCATCTTCAGATTTTTGCCACTCAAAAGCCTGAGGCGAAATCAGAAAAGGAATGGATGTTGGAGAACATGCAAATGTGTGGTTATATACGGTAATTTGTAGATGATGATGCGTATAACTATATTAGAAGTGAGACAAATGCCCGAGCGTTGTGGGAGAAGTTAGAGACACTCTATGCCTCCAAAACTGGCAACAATAAGATTTATCACCTGATGAGGTTGATGCAGATTCAATATAGGGACGGCTTGCTCGTTGTAGATCACTTGAATAAATTTCAAGGATGTGTGAATCGACTGAGTGGCATGGGTATCAAGTTTGAGGATGAAGTGCTGGTCTATGGCTCTTGGCAACATTGCCAGACTCATGGGAGGTGATAAAAATTACTATTGCCAATACAGTTCCTAATGGCATCGTGACGTTGGAGATGGCCAAAGGAGTTATGCTGAATGTGGAGATGAGACGGCGGTTTTAAGGGACCTTGACTTCTCAGTAATCCGAGGTACTTGTGACAGTCACGGGGTAGGAGTAAAGGGCGAGGGCAAAAGTTTGGAGAAAAAGGGCGAAATAAGCCTTGGTTAAGGTTTCAAAACATGGAGTGTCATTACTATGGCAAAAGTTTACTGTCGACCCAGCCATTTGCCTTAACAAGTTTGAAGTGGTCGTGTCTATCCGATCCTTTTCTGAACCAACAAGAGTAGGTATTTATTATGCTTTTCTGATATGGCACAAATGTATTCTATAGAATATCAATATGAGTATGCTACCGGGGATCAATGGTGTTGGTACCTCTAACCATATGTCTCTGCTAAACCAAAGTCATGTAATTCTAACTCCCACCATATCCGATCCTATAATAACCACAGCCGATGATATACATGCCAACAATGATATAGGATCATCGAAAGACAATGAGTTAGTCTCCATACCCGATGTTGATGAGAACCATATTAATTTGGTAGATGCACACTGTGTCATTGTCATTGAATGTCTTCCTAAGCTACTAAATCTAAGAACCTGTAACTCACTTACTATATATTTTTCTATAGTAAACATTGATATAGCACATACACATAATTATTTGAATAATATGCATGATAGTAATTGGGATCTAAGAAATGATCGTTTTAGAAGAATGTTGGTATTTAATTCTAAGTAGATTGTTGCTTATACCCTAAATCAATATTTACTTGTCACAAATTGAAATTGACATTATAAGGTACATGTGTCTCAACCACATTTCCTAATTGTCAGATGCATCAAATATGAAGGCGGCTCTGAATAGAAAGTATGAGTTGTACAAAAGAGAAAATCTTCGTACTGGGAAATAATTAGGTATTCTAATCTTCATACTTACACTCTTTCAAAAATTTCAATGGACTATGTATGGTTACATTCAAATCTCATCTACGATCATATTATAGTTTTATTATAGAT
This sequence comes from Nepenthes mirabilis, assembly GCA_025585075.1. Lineage (NCBI taxonomy): Eukaryota > Viridiplantae > Streptophyta > Magnoliopsida > Caryophyllales > Nepenthaceae > Nepenthes > Nepenthes mirabilis. The sequence goes on along the minus strand of JAODPA010024409.1, from coordinate 19,678 downwards.
TTTTTCACATATTTAATCTCACTTATTATGTAAACTATGGAGATGCATATAGTTTTAATGTGTTATATATAAAATCATGGAATTATAAGAAAAAGGTAATTGCTAAGGTGCACGGTAATTAGAAAGTAATCATATAAGCAGTCGTTGAATACATTGACTACAACTTTCAAATTATGGCATGGTACCGATTTATAATGTTTGAAAAGGTTTACAGAAAGATGTATTATGTATGTTTTTAAATTGTGTTTGTTAATCTTTCAAATCATGTATCAATAGCTTTTGTCACAAATCACCTCCCCACTACCTATATCCGTGAATACTTATACGAAATTGTTAGGCCCCAGTAAAGAGGCCTATAAAAGCACGGCCCAAACGAGAAGCCCAAGAATACACTCCCGCAAGCCAGGAGGGCTGGGCCGTCCGTGAGGCCGAAAGATCAAATCCACAGAGGCCCAAGAAGCCCTGCCCGCTCGTGAGGAAGCTAGAAGACAACACCAGTGACACCCAAGTGCCCGGACAAGGAAAAGACCACAGGGGCACCTCGAGCGCCCTCATAATATCGTAGAGCTCCTCTGTGACGGAAAACCGTGGCCCGCCTTTAAGGTGGATTTCGTAAACAGTAATGAAGCCGTCCGGAGGGTACAGTGCCCTATCGTGCGGCTCCGGAATCATCATGCCCATAGACTCAGGAATTCGATATCGAGCTCGAATCTCCGTGAGCTTATCGAGAGTTATTGTGGAAGCAATATCTCTCACTCCAAACGCCATGAACGCAGATAAACAAGGGTGAAGAAGAAACTCGAATGAGGAAAGAGTGAATAGCCTCAGCACACAGAGGAGGAAATGAGGAAATAGGCGCGAAGATGGAAAAATCAGGGCAAGGAGGCGTTTAAATAAACCCTGGAGAGCCAAGGGACGCACTCATTACTCTTGCCACGCATCGACCGGCCATTCGTTTCAGAGAAATGATGGCCTTTCCTTCCCAAAGCGCCTGTCAGCGTGTCACATCAGCCAGATATCGCATTTAATGCTCGCAAAAAGGTGAAGCGACGGCGACAGAAAAGCCTCGGACTCAGAAGAGGTCCTGGGATCACCTCCCATCAAGCTCAACGTAGTACTCGCCACAAGGACGCACGAACTCGGGTCGACAATTTCTCTAGCGTACCAACGACTTCATGCCAAACGGCCGAGAACTTCGGGCCCATTGGCATGGGGGGCTATGTTGGGCCCCAGTAAAGAGGCCCATAAAAGTACGGCCCAAACGAGAAGCCCAGGAATACACTCCTGCAAGCCAGGAGGGCTGGGCCATCTGCAAGGCCCAAAGATCAAATCCACAGAGGCCCAAGAAGTCCTGCCCGCTCGTGAGGAAGCTAGAAGACAACACTAGCGACACCCAAGTGCCCGGACACGAAAAAGACCGAGAACTCTGGAAGCCCCGCTGAGTCTCAGAATGGCCCGAGAGGTGAAAAAGAGGCTCCCGGACATTCCCAGAAGACTCTCCTAGAGCTGCTCTCCCTCAGGAGTCCACGAACTCACAAGGAGCATTACACCTGGACGAGGACTACCCATCCACGACCGGGAATGCCAGCTAAGCGAGTTCGCCGATTCCCAAGAGAACCTGCAACCACTACCAGTCGCCGTCCCAACAGTGCACGCCTAGTCAAATCAAGGCTGATATTCAGACTCTGAACACCTGACACACTCAGGTCCTGCAGCGGCGCCGGCCGCGTGCCTTACCTCGCACGTCAGCAACAATAAATGCAGCCAGCAGGCCCGGCCACCCGATGGCCGCCACGTGCCTCCTTCCCAACGGCTCATTCTCCTCTATAAATACCCAGCAAGGCTCCTATTGAAAGGACCGGCTTCTCTCCCCCAGTGCTGATTCGAGAAGGAGAACGCCTCTGAGCAAACTCTCACTCTCATTCCCACTAAGACCGCCTTAAAAAGACTCCCAGCGAGCATAGCCCTCTAAGAAAGAAACACAAGGCAAGAGACAAGGAAGTAACGCTTCCTAACAATTGTACTCTGTAAAGACTTCAACCCAAATAGTGAAGCACTTTCAAGGCCCTGAGCCTCGTGGTTTTTCCTCCCCATTCAAGAGGAGGTTTTCCACGTAAAAGACCCGGTCTCAATCTTCCTCTCGCGTCCAACACCTCACACACTTGTGTTGCCTGGTGACCACGGACCAATTGGCCCTCGCCAACCTCTGCATCTCTCGGTCCCGTGGAACCGGATTGCAACATTGGCGCCGTCTGTCGGAAGAAAGAACAAAAAACTCATAACTTCCCACTCTCCTACAACGGGCAACGCCCCGAGGATGATCAGCAGACAAGACAACACCTCCACCCAGGACGAGGAGCTCTACGACAGGTGCCTCCTGTCGGGTGGCAGCGTGAGCGGCGGTCTCGGCACTAGCGTGCGTAAACTAGTGCTGAAGGTGGACAGCCTCACAAGAGCCGTCCGCACCCTCCAAGAGAAGGTGGACGGGCAACCTAGGGGCCCGCGCCCCGAAAGCCGGCGTCCAGCAGCGCCCCAGAGGCAACTCTCGGCGCGGACTCTTGGCGAGTTGAGGGACTACCTCAACAAAAAGAAATCCATGAGCCAAGCCCCGACGAAAAAAGGGCTCAAAAGGCTCTGGAAGACTATCTTTGGACCAAAAACCGGCAAAACAAGTCAGCCGGAAAGACAAGAAGACCCCCTGCCCCCAAGGATAGGGGAAGGAAAAAGAAGGGCGAGCGCCCAATTGAAGACCCAAGGACCATCCGGGTAGAGCAACCCCGAGCGGCTGGTTCTTGGGGGAGAGCGGCTATCTAGCCCGCTGGCCTTCACTGACTCCCTCACCAACATCCTGAGGCAGATCAGGGATGAAGAGTTCCTAAGATGGCCCAAGCCGTTGAAGAACCCAGAGGGAGGCGATCAGTGGGAGTACTGCCACTACCACTGCAGTCGCGGCCATGGCACCGAAGACTACCGGAAGCTCTAGGAAGAAGTCGAGCAGCTCGCAAGGGAGGGCTATGTCGACCGTTTCTTACCACGACCTGGGCGTACTCGGTCGCGCCGCTCAAAGTGCAAGGCCGTAATGGGCGCGGATCAAGCGTGACTGCCCGCTGGGGGCGCCAATACCGGCAAGATCAGCCCGAAAGATATAGAAGAAGAGTAAGAAGGCCCAGGCGCGCGGACTGATGTAACCAAAAGATTTAGAGGCCCTGGAGGCCACCCGGTGTAACAAGTGTACATCAATAAAAAATTTCTTTTCATCACATCTATCACGAATGTCTTCCCGAGCTCCCTCATCAAGGACAAAGCAGTTCTGAACTTAACAAACAAAAACTCGGGCGCCAACCCGAGCGGCCCCAGCGGTCGGACCCCCGTGGTCAGACAACAAACAAAAACTCAGGCGCCAACCCGAGCGGCCCCAGCGGTCCGACCCCCGTGGTCAGGCAACAAACAAAAACTCGAGCACCAACCCGAGCGTCCCCAGCGGTCGGACCCCCGTGGTCAAGCAACAAACAAAAACTCGGGCGCCAACCTGAGCGGTCCCAGCGGTCGGACCCTCGTGGTCAGGCAACAAACAAAAGACTTGGCGCCAATCGAGCAGCCGCAGAGGCGGACCCTAGAGGTCAGGCAACAAAATACTCGGCGCCAACCGAGCAGCCCCAGAGGAGACCCTAGAGGTCAGGCAACTAGAGACTCGGCGCCAACCGAGCAGCCCCAGAGGCGGACCCTAGAGGTCAGGCAACAAGAGACTCGGCGCCAACCGAGCGGTCCCAGAGACCGGGCGGTAAAAATAAAGCCGAAGGATTAAAAGCTAGAAGTCCCTAAGAGGACCGCGTACCCAAATCCAAGAAGTTAAAGAGTCAAGCACCTGAAAGAGGTCATGCACTCAAAGCTAAAGAGTCAGACTCCGTACATTATGGCGCAAAAAGAAAGAGAAAAGAGAAACACGCCCATGCAAGCAAGACAAAAGAAACGTTCGAAGTTCTGATGCGAAAAGGACAAGTCTTATTCTTAAAAATAAGTTTATGTACAAGTATATGTACAAGTATGGCAGAATAAGAGGAAGAAACAACAATGTCATGAGGGGGCCTCTTGACTCTCTCCTCCGATGACCTCTTGAACTCTCAAGGGTCCCGTCCTGTCCGCCAGAGCTGGCTCCTCGGGCGTAAGAGGTCCACCTTCAGGACCCGGCCAAGAAGGTTCAGGGAAAGGCCTCCTGTCAACGCCGTATAGGTCTTCTGCGTTCAAAGCGCTGGCTTTCCTGGGATCGAGGATGGCCACTGGAAACCGTGGATGGATCAGCCGCGCCACCCGGCGGCACATACGGATGCCGTCCCAGAATTTGCCCTCCAACACTGGAGCCATCTCGGCAATCTGCACGGACGTCCTCAACCTCTCCTCCTGACGAAGGATCCGATCCTGAAGGAGACCCTGCCGAAGCCGTAGAAGCTTGACAGTGTCCTCCAGAGAAGCAATATTCTCCTTAGCCCCGGCCAGCTCCGCTTTCGCTCGCTGCGCGGCCTCTTGAGCAGCTCTCGAAGACCCCATTTCCAGGCAGGACTGGGCAATCACTCCCACCAGTCCACTAAGGCCCCTGATCGGGCCCTGGAGTTGCAGCAAAAAATTCATCAAAGTACGAACAAGTGGGAACAAAACAGGAAAAGAAACAGAGGGTTACCTTAGAAATAAGAGGATCGTCCCCTATGCTGCACTCCCCATGGATCCCGGACTCCTGAAGACCACTCCTAGGCCCCGCAGGCGCCGCCTCAGATGCGGACTCAGCGGCTATAAAAGGCACCGATGAGCCTTCCTCAAAATCAACGTCCCTAAAAAACTCGATCGACCTCTCGGCTTCAATCATGGCCTGGTCCCCGGAAGGATCGAGAGCTATGAGCTCATTGGCACTTGGGTCCTCAACTTCCGCCACCTCTCGGATTGCCTCGGCCGTCATCCCCCTCTCAGAGTCCACCATGACGCTCCCGCCTCCTATGTCCACGGAAGGGTGATCAACCCTGTCCGAGACGTCACCAGGCAGATCAGCGGGAGCTCCAAAGATAGGATCATCACTGGGGGCTGGGCATCCGGGGGCTCCGCGGTCTGAGCAGGCACCTCCACGGGTGCAGCAGGAAGATTAGCAGTGGAAGTGAGGACGAGACCTTCAGATCTCGAGGACCCGGGAAAAAGGGTTCCAATCCTCGGCCTCTTGATAAGAGGAACATCATCATCATCATCATCATCATCATCGTCACAGACAGGCTGGACGTCTGGAGGCTCCACCACCTGGACAGATGCCCCCGAGGGCTCAGCAAGATTAGCAGTGGCAGTGAAGGCGAGACCTCCAGACCCTGAGGACTCGGGAAAAGATCCAGTCCCTGTCCTCTTAATCGGAGAAGCAGCCATGTCATCGTCGCTCAAGTCGTCGATGTCAAAATCGGCATCATCATCACTGGAGGAGGCACCATCAACGGGACCTCCAATCGTCAGTATTCCAGCTCTCATCCTCAGTCTCTCCTTGGCCTTTACGAAAGAAGTTGTGCCGGGAGCCTCATCCCGCGGTCCCCACCTGGCTTCCTTGAATTTCTCAGGAGACAGCCAGATGTTGCGCTTGTTCAGATGGAAGGTCCACAGATTGGCAAGCACCAAGTCCGTGTACGCCTTCACATTCTCCCTGTCCTCCCTTGAAGGGTCAGAGCTGTACTGGCAAGCCACTTTCCCCCACTTAGAAGGGATGGCCCAGAGCTCGTAGACGTCCAGGAAGAAAAACTTATCCTTCCACCGCTTCGTGGAGTCCGAGTTACCTCCGCACAACAAGGAGAACTCCGGGCGGGGAGTCATCACAATCCAGTCAAGGTTATGTGTAAAGCGGAACATCACCTTGACTGTGAGAGCATTCAAGAGCTTCTCGTGACACCGGAAGAAGACGTACAAGGACACCAGGTACCTGAACGCATTTGACTGAAGCCTAGCCAGGGGCACCCCGAGCGCCCTCATAATATCGTAGAGCTCCTCTACGACGGAAAATGTGGCCCGCCTTTAAGGTGGACTTTGTAAACAGTAATGAAGCCGTCCGGAGGGTACAGTGCCCTATCGTGCGGCTCCGGAATCATCATGCCCATAGACTCAGGAATTCGATATCGAGCTCGAATCTCCGTGAGCTTATCGAGAGTTATTGTGGAAGCAATATCTCTCACTCCAGGCGCCATGAACGCTGATAAACAAAGGTGAAGAAGAGACTTGAACGAGGAAAGAGTGAATAGCCTCAGCACACAGAGGAGGAAATGAGGAAACAGGCGCGAAGATGGAAAAATCAAGGCAAGGAGGCGTTTAAATAAACCCTGGAGAGCCAAGGGACGCACTCATTACCCTTGCCACGCGTCGACCGGCCATTCGTTTCAGAGAAATGATGGCCTTTCCTTCCCAAAGCGCCTGTCAGCGTGTCACATCAGCCGAATATCGCATTTAATGCTCGCAGAAAGGTGAAGCGACGGCGACAGAAAAGCCTCGGACTCAGAAGAGGTCCTGGGATCACCTCCCATCAAGCTCAACGCAGTACTCGCCATAAGGACGCACGAACTTGGGCCGACAACTTCTCTAGCGTACCAACGACTTCATGCCAAACGGCCGAGAACTTCGGGCCCATTGGCATGGGGGGCTATGTTGGGCCCCAGTAAAGAGGCCCATAAAAGTACGGCCCAAACGAGAAGCCCAGGAATACACTCCCGCAAGTCAGGAGAGCTGGGCCGTCCGCAAGGCCCAAAGATCAAATCCACGGAGGCCCAAGAAGTCCTAACCGCTCGTGAGGAAGCTAGAAGACAACACCAGCGACACCCAAGTGCCCGGACAAGGAAAAGACCGAGAACTCTGGAAGCCCCGTTGAGTCTCAGAATCGCCCGAGAGGTGAAAAAGAGGCTCCCGGACATTCTCAGAAGTCTCTCATAGAGCTGCTCCCCCTCAGAAGTCCACAAATTCACAAGGAGCATTACACCTGGACGAGGACTGCCCATCCACGACCGGGAATGCCAGCTAAGCGAGTTCGCCGATTTCCAAGAGAACCTGCAACCACTGCTAGTCGCCGTCCCAACAGTGCACGCCTAGTCAAATCAAGGCTGATATTCAGACTCTAAACACCTGACACACTCAGGTCCTGCAGCGGCGCCGGCCGCGTGCCTTACTTCGCACGTCAGCAACAATAAATGCAGCTAGCAGGCCCGGCCACCCGATGGCCGCCACGTGCCTCCTTCCCAACAACTCATTCTCCTCTATAAATACCCAGCAAGGCTCCTAGTGAAAGGACCGGCTTCTTTCCCCCAGTGTTGATTCGAGAAGGAGAACGCCTCAGAGCAAACTCTCACTCTCATTCCCACTAAGATCGCCTTAAAAAGACTCCCAGCGAGCACAGCCCTCTAAGAAAGAAACACAAGGCAAGAGACAAGGAAGTAACGCTTCCTAACAATTGTACTCTGTAAAGACTTTAACCCAAATAGTGAAGCACTTTCAAGGCCCTGAGCCTCATGGTTTTTCCTCCCCATTCAAGAGGAGGTTTTCCACGTAAAAGACCCGGTCTCAATCTTCCTCTCACGTTCAACACCTCACACACTTTTGTTGCCTGGTGACCATGGACCAATTGGCCATCGCCAACCTCTGTATCTCTCGGTCCCGTGGAACCGGAACGCAACAGAAATAATATACATGTATAATTAACATATAAATAATATACAGGATCCATATCATTATCACTTCCATTAGTGAGACAAATACTATATGTATAAAAATACAGTGTTGGACTTTTCAAAGATGCTTACTAGGAGCTAAAATTTATTACCATAATATTCGTAGAAGTATAAATAATAACCATAATAACAATTTGCGGAAGTATAAAGTCATGTTCATTCTATTACAAAATCCATTACATGCTCTCATACATTTACTACATTCCATCAAGATATAGTAAACAGATCAGTTTAATACTCTGATCTTTGCTCCTGCTCATTTAGTATAAACTCTTGATCACCATCTGAAGGGTTGGAAAATGATAAGTGAGTGAGCTAAATGTTTAATAAGGTACAAATAAACAAAGACATGTATGTTTATACTTAAAATAGACATACAGATATCAGAGGAATAAGATCTATATAAAACATGTATGAACTTTCAACTTTTATTTTAAGAGTTTTTAATTATCATTTGTATTTAGGGACTAGAGCTAGTTGACTTTACCAATGGAGTAGTTAATCGTGGAAAGGATTGTTTATACATTTACACAATCTAAGGCACAGACTCATACAATTTAACACCCCGTAATGAGCGGTATACTTTTAACCTAGTATACAGGGCCAAATAATAAATATGCTGCCAAAAGTATTCCCATGGCAGAGGGGCAGTTCTCAAGTTTTCACTATAATATCCTAAAATATGTCAGAAAATATTATCTGCTGAAAATGATTCCTTACTCCAATTTCTTATTCAACATTGAAAACCTTATATGGAAGTTTTTATATTATTCATAATTATTTTCCTTAATTTTTTCCATTCCAAAAGAAAATACTTATTTAAAAGGAATTTATAAAGCTTCCATATATTTCCCAACATACAATTATAAATTATGGTAATTTAACAAATTGTAAATTATAATAGAAAGCGAAGCATTTTTTCAGTTTCGTAGCTTTATCCTTAGTCTTTTTACATTTGATATGCCAAAGACGTTAACATTCTCAGTCGGCCTTAATATCCCAGATTCTTGCCATGCCAACACCTTGACATTGCCTGCCGATAAGGAAAACCTGCCTAATCCAATATTAATAAAGTATAAGGAGCCTAAAAAGAAAAACTCCCATTCTCCCAGGCATTATGGTTAGTGTTGCCTGCTGGAATGTTTGGAGACTGAATGGGCGTATAAAAGCCCAGGAGGTCAAACAATTTATTATATTGTCCAAATGTGCTATTGTTGGCCTTGTTGAAACGAAAGTCAAAGAAGGCAATGCTGCCCAGATTACCAAGAAGCTTACGTCTTGTTGGAGTTGGGAGATGAACTACTCTACTAGATCTATAGGGCGAATTTAGATTGGATGGGACTCCGAAATAGTTGATCTGGATGTTGTTATTAAAGAAGATCAAGTCATTCACTGTAAAATCTGCAATAAGGTGAATAAGAAAACCTTTTTTATTTCCTTTACTTATGGATCAAACTCGGAGATTGAATGTCGTTCTCTTTGGGATAATCTACGCTATGTATGTCAACAAATGCTTGGGATGCCATGGGCTGCCATGGGTAACTTTAATGCTATCAGAGACCCTTCAGAGGGTTTGGGTAGTAGTTGGAATGCTAATAATGCTAAAGAATTGGACCGATGCCTATGGATTGTGATCTGCAGGATTTAAACTATGAGGGTGCCTTTTACACGTGGAATGACGGCAGAGAGGCTGATGTTCGTATATATAGAAAATTGGACAGAGTGGTTGTGAATGGTTCTTGGCTTATGGAATTTGATGCCTTTAAAGCCTCATTCCCACCGGCCAAAATATCTGACCACTCGCCCTGTATCCTTTCACCGGTTATTATAGTGCGCCCTTGGAAAGGTCTTTTTCGTTTTAACAATTTTCTTACCAAACATCCTCAACTATTCTCTACTGTTAATGAGGCTTGGCAAAGGAATATTCAAGGCACGTCGATGTTCCAAATCTTATTTAAATTGCAGTATGCTCGTGGTCAGCTTAAATTGTTAAACCATAGTATTGGGAATGTCTCAGAAGAAATCGCCCGGGCTCATAAGGAGCTTGAATAATTTTAGATGACATCTTGGCACCATCCCCAAGGTATTACGGTGGCTGAGGAGGAGAAATACAAATCTACCTATCGTCAAGCTTTGAGACAGGAGCTTGACTTCTTTCAACAGAAAGCAAAAATTAAATGGCTTAAGGAGGGAGACCACTACACTAATTTTTTTTTTGAGATCAATTGCTGGTAACTGCAAACGAAAAAGAATCCTTTCATTGGTTAAAGAGGATGGTTCCACTACAAACAGCCTTGAGGAGGTTCGACATGTAATTTTGTCTCATTTTATGCAGTTCCTTGGGTCTAGTCGGAATGATAAGTACATTGACAAGGAAAGACTTCGGCCGTTTATTAATCATACTGTACCCAATAATATCCGCGACTTACTCTGTAGATCTGTAATTGCAGAGGAGGTCTGCAAGGCTTTGTTTTCGACTGGTGATGGAAAAGCTCCTGGACTAGATGGTTTCTCATCAAAATTTTTCAAAAAGACATGGCATATAATTGGGCTTTCGATTATTGCAGCTGTCTAAGAATTTTTTCATCATGGGAAGCTACTAAAATAGATAAATGCTACAATCATCAGTTTAACTCCATAGGTTAAAAGCCCATCCAAGGTCACTGATTTCAGACCCATATCATGCTGTAATGTTCTTTACAAAATCATCTCTAAGATTTTAGCCAATTGTATTCGGCTAACTTTGCCTCATTTGGTTGATAAATGCCAAACTGCATTTGTGATGGGTAGGCAAATTGAAGACAATATCTTACTGGCACAGGAATTACTTTACAAATACCATTTGAGAAAAGACGTTCCCCGGTGTGTTATGAAAATTGATTTAATGAAAGCATATGATTCGATTCAGTGGGACTTTTTGATTGCTACCGTAGAACTAATGGGGTAGCCCCCACAAATAGTTAGTTGGATACATCATTGTGTTACTACCACCTCATTCTCTATCAATATTAATGGTGAACTTGTTGGGTTTTTTAAAGGGGCCAAGGGCCTTTGACAAGGAGATCCCTTATCCCCTTACCTGTTCGTGCTGGCTATGGAAGTTTTAAATAGTATTCTGAAAATTAAAGCCCGACGTCAAAGCAATTTTAAATATCACCGTAAGTGTGAAAGAACAAGGATGATGATGCTTAGGTTTGCTAATGACCTTCTTTTGTTCTCTAATGCCGATTTGAACTCTATTTCTATTCTCTAAGATTGCCTCAAGGAATTTGAAACCCTTTTAGGCTTGACGGCGAATAGGGACAAAAGCAAAATATTTATATGCTCTGGTAATGAGAGTTTATGTCATGATATTCAGAATATCATGGGTTATAAATGAGGCAAACTCCCAATGAGGTACTTGGGCATCCCTCTTATTACCACTCAACTCTCTATGAAAGACTGCTAGCCCCTATTAGATAAAGTGCTTAAGAGGATTAACTCCTGGAAGAATAGGTGGCTCTCTTTTTGTAGGAGGCTTCAGTTGATCTCATCCATTCTTTCTACGCTTCATTCACACTAGGCGTCCATATTCATCTTATCGAAAATAGTTTTGAAGACGATTGAGGGATATATCAGAAAATTTCGATGGCATGGATCCATTGATGGTAGGTTTGTTATCAAAGTTATATGGGGAGAAGTTTGCATAGCTAAAGAAGAGGGTGGATTGGGTATTAAAAACCTAGTGGCTGCCAACAAAGCCTTCATATGTAGATTGTTTTGAAGGATAGTCACAAAGGACCTGGATTCTGTTTGGTCGGTATGGAGCCATGCTTATCGTATTAAACACCGCTATATTTGGATGATTAAAATTCTGAACTCAGCTACTTGGGGCTGGAAGAAACTCATGAAGTTTTGTCAAGTCCTGTACTCCAAGATATACCACCATATTTGTAATGGTAAGGAAACTTTCCTGTGGACAGATAATTGGCATCCATTTGGTCCTCTCAATGACCGATACTCTAAAAGATTGAGATGTGTTACTGGTTTACTTGAGGATGCAAAAGTCAGGGAGATCATCCCTCAAGGTAAATGGAAGTGGCCAAATCAGTTTGACATGGATGTTGTAGATATTATGGAGAACATGCCGAAATACAGCCTTGATGTTACCCGTAAAGATGAAATCAAATGGAGCAGCAACCACTATGGGGCTTTTACTACTAAATCGGCATATATTATTTTCCAAAACACTAAAGAAAGTGTGAAATGGTATGCGCTAGTTTGGGGCCCAAATCATATTCCGACTCATGCATTTACCCTATGGTTGGTTATGCACCAAAGGCTTAGCACTTTGGACTGGATTAGTGCATTCATTCATCAACCTTCAACATGCCTTTTATGTTACGATGGTCGAGAAAGTCATGAACATCTTTTCTTTTCCTACCCGTTCTCATCTAAGGTGTGGAGGATAATGCGAAGGCAAGCCGGGATTTGTTGGCCGTATAATGATTGGCAAATTAACGTTATCTGAGCGGTAAACAAATGGAAAGGGAAGAACCTTAAAGCATATTCTTACCGTCTCACCCTAGTTGCGTCTATCTACTACATTTGGCGGGAGCGTAACCATCGGACTTTTAATAAATCGGCTCCGCAAGATGAATTCCATGTGGCAAAAATGATTTCATCTGCTGTGCGTCGGAAACTGGAAATAATGTCTAGTGACCAGAGCCATAGCAATTGGTCCATTATGACCAGATGGAGTGTTACATTAACAGGTAGGTGAAGTGGATAATATGACTGAGGTAAGGCTGTTGGATGCAATGCTAAAGGTCAAGGAGTTTTATGGATGGGTAGTCCGAGGACAGGGCAGACCGAAGACTGGATATAATAGCTGAGCATTGTGCAGCAGACGTGTTGATGGATGTAGCCGATGGAGTGTTTTGGGGAACAAAATCCCTATCAATATGTTGACCAGCCTAATTGGCAAATGGCCGGTCAACTAGATGGAAGATACGGCTGAAGGCGACTGGTGCAAATTTGCCGGTGGGCTCTGTCTTATGAAGTCTGAAATGGTTGCAGTAGCTATTTCCGAATGGCCGTGGACATTGTGCATGCCCAAGGTCGTTGGATTGAATATGTTTGCAGGCTTTGTAAAGCTGATGAAATGGGCCAAGGTGTGATACTAATGACCGAGGATTTCAGGCTGAGAAGAATTTTCGATCAACCAGTTGTCCGTCCAAAATATCGGTCAACTGGTTGACCACAATGATGAATGGCTGAAGGTGCAAATATGCCAGTCAAAACGATGACCGAAAATGACGCATATAGGCCAGTCGCAGTGCTATATGGATGGGGTGCTAAATGGCCGAGGTGCTTAACAGGTGAAGTGCAAATTGGCTAAGATACTAAAGGGCCTTGGTGTAATTTGCCTGAGATGCCTTTTAACTTGGGTGCTTGTTGGCATGGTGCTAATTGACTGAGGTACTAAATGGCCGAGGTGATTCAAGGCCATGCTGCTAAATGGAGAGCGATACGAAATATACTTTTGACTGTTTCTTTTGTGTCATTTATTTTGCCTTTCATGACATGTTTTATGGAGTTTGGGGGATACCTTCGCCTCTATGTGCTAACTCCAAGTTGGCATAACACTTGGAGGTTGCACATAGGTTTTTTATTTGTAAATTCTTATTCTTTAATACAATCTTTACTTACTAAAAAAAAAAAATTTACATGTGATAAAAATTTAGAATTAACATATGTTATATTTGGCTGATTCGGTTGTCGGCTCGATATTTGATTCTGGGCTAACTCGGTTAATTTTTTTAGTCAAATTTTTAGTACAATTTCCTAAGGACTCAATTTTCAGTTCGAGACTGAGTTAATGGTTCGTTCGTGGGTTGGTCCAATTTGATTTTTCTACACTTATAAGCTAACTTGATGAACCGGTTAATTCAGCATGCTAGCCGGTTCATCTGGTTGGTTTTGGGCCCAGTTCGGGTCTTAATTTTTTACTGTGAATATTTTCTAATTATCTTATATTATTCTAATAAATTTTCTGGTATCGGTTCATCTGATTTGGAAGCCAAAATAGAACCGGTTCAATGGCCTTAATTCCAGCAAGTGTGGGAAAGCTAGTTGGCAGCTTCTAGGGTCCGATGCAACATTATTTCGAAGGTATTTTTTGCCACAATTTTATAGGTTGGCAGTTCAACTTTATTACTTTTTAATTTGGCCGGGTCGAGAACTGGTTCAACCAGTTCTAGGCCGGTTTGATTTATTTCTTTAGACTACCAGATTCAGCATTAAAGATATTGAATCCGGTTTGGTCCAATTTAGGAGGACGGTTCAGTACTCACCTCATGGAGTTTGAGGTGGCCGATTTACTGATAATTAGTTTAGCCTCAGTAGATTATATGATGGTTAGGACGGCTGCCGATTCAGTCAAATTGGGTCTAGTTTAGCCCATTTTTCCCAACTTGCCAATTCAGCATCAATAAGGATGCTGAGGAACTAGTTCTGCTATTACAGGTTTTTTGGCAAGTTTTAGACCAGTTTTTGGCTGGTCTAAGAAGTCCTATTAAAGCTAAGAAACTCATGTTTAAGATTATGTTTGGTTCCTGACCGGTTCAAGTTGATTTCTCAGTTGGTTCTGGTCATAATTTACAGACAAGGATTCTGCATCAGCATCTCCTAATGCAGTTGATTCTAGTTTCTATTTTGGTGACCAATTCCTAATCGGTTCAAGGTCAAATTTTACAAGGTGATGCTCGCACATCACCACAAGACACTTAAGTCACTGTGGCTGCCGGTTTAGCCAATTTGGGGTCCGGTTAGTAGGCTACAAATTTGGATATCAATATAACTGTTGAAATTGAGTTTGTTACTGATGTAGGAACCGGTTCAGTAATCGATTCAGCTCATTTCCATGAGCCATTTGGTCATGACATAGGTAAGATATTAATCTTGTTTTACACAAAACTTGGACCTGTTTGGTGACCATTTGGTCACCGGTTAAGCCAAATTATAGAGGCTATTCTGCCTCTGAATTCTCTCTCTAAAATACAGCTGAGTATAACTTATGTCAATTTGATAATATGAGTAAGAATATAACACAAGGGAAGTAGTAGAACCATAATATTTGCAAGAATAATCAATAATCAGTACTAAAGAAAGAAAGGATTCAAGTACACTTACTAAAATATTCAGCTACACTCCTTATTCCCGTTGATTTTCGGTTCTGCTTCATTACCTCCTCTCTATTTCTTTCTATTTTTTTTCTATTTCTTTTCTGTTTTCTCTCCTTACTTCCCACATTTTTCTTTCCTTATTCCTCTCCTCTCTTCCTCTCATGTCCTCATATTGATTAGAATTGAGGTGCTGAGTCATTAGCCCAGTTAACATCTCATAATCTCCCCTTCGACATCATTAGCCGGGTGGCTTAGTACTTGCTGAATCATCACCCGTTTTGGCATCTAATTGCGTTGCTCATTTATTGGTTGAAATTAGCTGATATTGTGTTGCTTGTGTCACCCTTTTTCTCCTGTGAATTTCGGCTGTGTTGGGGTCAAGATTGGCTGCGGCTGCGGCTGCTGATGCTGACTTCTTCAACAGCATGTAGAAGCTCCCATTTCTGTAGCTCAAAGCTGCTTTCCTGTGATTTCTCTCTACTTATTTGGCTAAGTGATCAAGCCATTAAGTTGTTGAGAACGTTGCCGAATTGGTTGCTGGATTATATAGCTACCCGTGTCCTGAATAATCTCAGCTGAATTATGTTGCTGCACCTTCCCTTGTTGATTTTTACTGCTTCCCGGTTCCCTCTCTTAAGCTACTTGAGTTGTAGTTCCCCGAGCTGCTGATGTATGCAGGCATAAGCTGCTTCCTTATTTCCCTAAATTTTGCTGGGTGTTGGTGGCTTGGTTGAAGAAGTCCCCAATTAAATGTTGTAGTTGCTACAGGGTTGCATATGTTGATGCCATGCCTAAATTTTGCTGATGCGATGCCCTTTATGCTGAATTTTTTTCCGCCTTCTTACTACAATTTTTAGCTACATTGTTGCTCAAGTTGTGCCGGGGTTGGATGGATTTTGATTTTGGTTTATGTGGGCTGCTTCGGTGGAGGATCGAGGCTAGAAAAATCAGATTTCATGATTCCCTCTTTGTTGAATTTTTGCTGCCATCATAGCTGGACTTTAGTCACATTGTTGCCCGGGTCCTTCCTTCGCAACCAGATTTTAATTCTGTTGCTAATCAGATCAATTTTAGTGGCCAACTATCCTTTCATTCTTTAGAATTAATTTGGTTGCCAATTGGGTCCCTTAACTAATCCGTTGGATTTAATTTGCCTTGTAGCGGCATCCCAAGAGAATTTTGGACAACCCTTTCTTGTGTTGAAAAGAAATAATCAAGCAAGAAATAATCTACCAATTTTATTCCATAGTGATTCAGGGTGAAATATCGTGGAATATAGATAAATAAAAGATGAGAGAAAGAGGTAATTATGTATATAGCAATGATATTTTTGAATGCGTGTCTTACAATCCTACATTTCTTATAAAAATTTTATCCTCAAAATTTAAAAAATTTACGTATCTCAAGAAAACAAATGAGGGTATTTGTTATGATTTTCTTCTTCTCGCTCCCATGTGGCTTCTTCCAAAGAGTGATTACGCCACAGGACTTTTACTAAGGGAATTGTCTTCGTTTGGTGTACTTGATTCTTTTGATCTAATATTTACATCGGTTCTTCGATATAAGACAGGCTCTCTTCGATTGCCAGAGGCTCGTAGGCAATGATATGAGTTGGGTCATGCACATATTTTTGGAGTATCAATAAATAGAATACATTGTGCATTTCTGAAAGATTAAGTGGCAATGCCAAACGGTAAGCCACTTCTTTGATTTTCTAAAAAAATCTCAAAAGGACTGATGAATGTTGGTTTCAGCTTGCCTTTTAGTCTGAATCGAATCATCCTCTTCGATGGTGATACCTTTAAAAAGATATGATCACCAACGGCGAAGTGTAAGTCTGATCTCCTTCGATTTGCATTACTCTTTCGTCTATTTTGAGCCGTCTTCAATTTTTCATGAATCATCCTGATCTTGTCAGAGGTCTCTTGGTTAACTTCTGGGCCACGAAGTCATCTATTGTCGGCTTCTTCCGAATGAATTGGGGATCGATATTTTCTCCCATATAAAGTTTTAAACGGTGCCATTCTAACACTAGCCTGATAACTATTGTTATAAGCGAACTCTGCCAAGGCTAGATGGTTATCTTAGTTACCTTTTATTCCTAATACCACAACTCTTAGCATATCCTCTAAAATTTGAATAGTATATTCTAATTGTCCACCTGTCTAGGGATGATATGCCTTACTAAACTTGATATTCATTCCTAGTTCCTGATATAAACTTTCCCAAAATTTAGAGACAAATTTGGGGTCTCGGTCGGACACAATTGACACTAGTACTCTATGAAATATAACAATCTCATTGATGTATAATTGTGCCAACCGATCATGAGAGTATGTCATCCGAATTACTAAGAAGTATGCTGATTTTGTCAGTCAATCAATAATAACCCAAAAAGTATCATGATTTCTGGGGGTTTTTGACAATCCTGATACAAAATCCATCATTATCTCATCCCATTTTCAGTTAGGAATTGATAGCAGTTGCAGCAAGCTAGAGGGCTTTTTCCGCTCATCCTTTATCTGCCGGCATATGAAACATCTACCCACAAAAACTACGATCTTCTTTTTCATATTTCTCTACCAGAACATCTTACTCAAATCCTGATATATTTTGTTAATTCTAGGGTGAACGGTATACCTGGAGCAATGAGCCTCTTTCAAGGTTTCTTCTTTTAGCTCCATAGTATTAGGTACACATATTCGATCTCAAAATCTTAGAACTCCATCGGTACGAATGTTAAAATTATCTCTGGAGTCTTTATTCAAATCTCCAATAATACTAATCTGAAATGGATCATTTGCTTGCTCCTCCTTTATCTTCTTCAAAACCTCAGGCTAAACCTAAAAGTATGCCAACATCATTCGGTTGCCTTTCACATACCTTTGGAAGTCGCATTGCTTTATACTCTCCAGTATCTCCATCTCCTTTATCTACAATCTCGCCAAGAAACTTGTGTGGCGACTGAGAGCATTCGCTATGACATTGGCGTTTTCAGGTTCATATTGAATTTTCACAATCATTATCTTTTAGAAAGTCAATCCATCTCATTTGTCTCATATTAAGCTCTTTCTGAGATAATAAGTACTTGAGACTTTTTTGATCTGAGTACACCAGGAATTTCTCTCTATACAGATAATGTCGACATATTTTAAATGCAAAGATAATAGCTGCAAATTCCAAATCATGGGTTGGATAGTTCCTTTCACGAACCTTCAGTTGTCTAGAGTTATAGGCAACTACCTTCCCATACTGCATTAAGACAACTTAATTCAGTTTTGGAGGAATCATAATAAACTACGATTCCACCCGTTCTTTTCGAAATTGTCAAAATTGGAGGAGATGTTAACCGTTTCTTCAGTTCATGGAAGCTCTGCTGACATTCATCTATTCAGTCAAATTTAACCTCCTTCATCAGCAGACTAAGGGGTATAGCAATTCTAGAGAAATTTTCTACGAACCAACGATAGTATCCTGCCATGCTCAAGAAACTTCGGACTTCAGTTACTGTTGTGGGTCAACTCCATCCGATAACCGTTTCAATCTTCTTCAGGTCAACTACAATACTTCCTTGGGTAATAACATGGCTCAAAAACGTTACCTTTTCGAGTCAAAACTCATACTTTTTTATGTTAGCATATAGTCTTTTCTCCGGAAGAGTCTGGAATACCATTATTAGATGCGTCTCATGCTCATCATAACTTTTGAAATATATCAATATATCATCAATGAATATGACTACAAAGTTATTCAAATATGGTTGAAATACCCGATTTATCAGGTTCATAAAAACTGTTGGAGTATTGGTCAATCTGAATGGCATGACCAGAAACTCATAGTGGTTGTACCTTGTTTGGAAAGTGGTCTTTGACACATCCTTCTATTTGATCCTCAGTTGATAATATCCAGAATGAAGATCAATTTTAGGATATACGTGGCTTTCTTGCAACTGATCAAAGAAATCACGGATATTTATTTTTGATCGTAATCTTGTTTAGTTCACGATAATCAATACATAATCACAATGTCCCATCTTTCTTCTTTACAAATAACACTAGTGTATCCCAGGGAGACACACTGGGTCTGATGAATCCGTTATCCAACAGTTCTTATAATTGTTGTTTTAACTCTATCAGTTCAGCAAGCACCATTCTGTATGATGCCGTTGAGATTAGACTTGATTCTTGTACAAGCTCAATTTCAAATTCTATCTCCCGATGTGATGATAAACCAGACAAATCTTCAAAAAAAATATATCTTTGAATTCATAAATCACCCGTATATCCTTAATTGGCATATTATGATTTTTAGTAATATTTCTACTTGATGTGCCCGTATGCATTCTCTTGCTCGGCATGGCTTGAATGGTAGACATTCCAAGGGTTGGTTTGGAAGCTGCCCAGATAGAATGGTTAAGCAACTTGATGCGTCTTGCTTAATTTGGCATTCTCCAAAATAAAAAAAATAAAGAAAAAAGTAGTATCTGGCTGGGTATGTTATTTTTTTTTTGTTTGGAGTGTTGGTATGCGTTCTCTTGTCCGAAGAGGCTGGCCTTGTTGGCATTCCCGGGATGGATGGGTTTCGATCAGTTTGGTGGTCTTGTTGGTTTTGTCTGCCAGTTTGGTACGTCTGCTGATCTCTAGCTTTCTCCTAGTTTGAAGCTGCTTGCCGTTTTGTCTTCTGGTATACTTTGGATTATTTTTGCTCGGTATGGGTCATTACCCGGTTTGATGATTTGATGCAATCTACCGGTATGCTTGAGGATGAAAGGAATATGCGTTGGCA
>JAODPA010024408.1:19553-31822 GCA_025585075.1 Nepenthes mirabilis | reverse complement strand
GTTTACTTCAAATGAGTTTAAGTAGTTTTGAAAAGCAAAGCATTAATGGATTTTTAGTTGTTTTAAGGTCTTATCAACAAAATGGAGTTGTAGAGAGGATATTGTAGACTAGGAAGATGACGAAAGAGTTTTGGGCTAAAATGATTGGTTGTGCGGTAACCTTATCCAACCATTGTCCAATAAGAAGCTTAGGGGACAAAACTCCTCAAGAAGCATAGAGTGGGAGAAGGCTAAGTGTTTTTCATTTGCTGAGTTTTTGGAAGCATTAGTTATGTGCATATACTCAATCAAGAGAGATCCAAGCTTAATGTCAAGAGCAGGTAATACATCTTCATAGGATATGTGATTATAAGCCTACAGTTTTTTTAAAAAAGCAGTGAAAGATAAGAAGTGATGAATTGCTATGAACGAGGAGTTCACGACGAACAAAAAGAATGAGACTCTGGAGTTAGCAACCTCGCCGGAAGGATAAAAGCTCATTGGTGTGAAGCGAGTTTTCAAGGAGAAGATGCTAAGGGAGACGTGTAGAGATACAATGCCAGGTTAGTAGCTACAGGCTTAGTCAATGTCTCGGAATCGACTACAATGAGGTATTTGCACCAATTGTTTAATTAGAAACCATTTGTTTGTCAATCTCACTTGCAGGCTGTAGTAGAAAAGAAATGGAAGATTTATTAAATGGATGTCAAGTTAGCTTTCATGAATGACATCTTTATAGAAGAAGCATAAATAACAAATAGGTTACGGGCTAAAAGCTCATGAAGACAAAGTATTGAAATTGAAAACATGCTATTTATTTTGAAGCAAGCTCCAAAGGCATGGAATAACGACATTAACAAGTATTTCCAAGATAATGGATTCACTAAGTGCCCACATGAGTATGCCCTCTATACCAAAGTGCATGCAAATAGAGATACCTTAATTGTTTGCCTATATGCTGATGATTTAATTTGTATAGGCAATAATCTAAGTATGTATAGGAATTTAAGCATTTTATGACCAAGGGGTTTGAGATGATTGACATTGGTCCCATGTCTTATTACCTTGGCATTGAGATCAAGCAAACAAAGAATAATAATTTTATTTCCAAAGAAGGATTTGTCAAAGAGATCCTTAAGAAATTCAAGATTGAAGATTGTCCATCCGTGGGCATACCAGTGGAATGTGGCTTGAAGTTGTCCAATAATGGATATGGAGAAAATGTAGGTTCAACTACTTTCGAAAGTCTAGTCGAAAGTTTGAGATACTTACTTGCACATGACCTAGTATTCTTGTTAGAGTCAGATTTGTTATTTGGTTTATGGAGACACTGACCATAACACAATTGGGAATAGCTAAGCAAATCTTTCATCAAAGGTATAATTGGTTACCATGTGATTTATTCATTTCCTAAGGAATATAAGCTCGAGGGCTACAGTGATATTGATTGGACTAGAGATCTTGATGACTTGAAGAACACTGCCGGTTTTGTTTCTACATGGGGAATGCAACTTGGTGTTCGAAAAAGTAACCAATTGTGACACTTTTTACATGTAAGGCCAAAAATATTGATGCTACATCTTGTGTTTGTCATGCTATTTGGTTGAGAAGATTGCTAATGGATTGGCAAATTTCACAAGTATAAGCTACAAAAAAGTCAGCAATTGCATTGGCAAAAACCCACTATTTCATTATAGAAGCAAGCATATTGATGCAAGGTATTATTTCCTTCAACATTGCATTGTGAAGAACAAGGCGGCGATGAAGTGTGTGAAGACTAATGATCAAGTTGTGGATATTTTCATGAAACCTCACAAGTATGATAGTTTTACCAAATTAAGGATAATGCTTGGAGTTACAATGAACTAAGTTTAATTCTCTCCGTTAAGAATTAAACTTATTTTCCTAGTTTAATGGATGCATTAGTTTAAGTTTCATGAAAGTTGCGAAGTGTTTCATCCTAAGTATGTCATTCATGAACTTAATTAATGCATGATCAAGTATTTAGTTCTTCAAGGTACATTAATGGATGTACTTAGATAGTTGATGCATTTTTATCTTCTTTAAGCATTTAAGTAACTCATGTATTGAGATTATACAAGTACAAAAAAGTCCTATACATACTGTTGCAATCGTGTGATGTTGGCAAGAGCAAGAGCAAGATCAAAGTGAATATAATTCCATGTTTCAAGTCTCTTCATCCTTTTTTCTCTCTATAAATTTATCATCCCATAATCTAACACTTATTTTCCACTCTACTTACATGTTTATGTGAAATTAGAGCGTTCATGTTTACAAAAAAGTCCAATTCATTGTGTTTTTCTAGTTTGATTCCTGATTTCTCCTTGGGCAGCTGTCCTATGTTTCAGTTTATTAGATTTTGTTTGCTTTGTGATTTCTCCTCTAGTTTAATGTCATGATTTTGTTAGCTTATGCCTTTGTGGCTGTATTTCTGGTCTTGTATTGAGACTTCTAGGAGCTATTCTTCTTGAAGCAACATTTCAAGTTTGAGTTCTTGCCGATTTTCATCTCTGGTCTTGTATCTGCTTTCTCTCTGGTTTCATTGACAAGGTTGATGTTAAAGTTTGAGTTTTGTTGCTAGTGGTGAGAATTTCTTTGAAAATAATAAGGTTGTTATTATTTAATGGCAGCTAAAGATGAAGTACATTCCACAGTGCTGCCTCTAAAACAATTTCTTCCATGTCCTCTTGGATTACTGATCAATATCTTGATGGAGCAAATTATCAACATTAGAGAAAGATTGTTCTCCATTCCATATGAAGGATTGGACAAAGAGAGTCATATCACTGTTACCCCCCCTCCCAATTCATTGATGGATCCACTTCGGACAAAAATGTGGACTCATGAAGATGCATGCCTTTAAACTCAATTGATCAACTTCATGGAATATACATGATTTTCTTAACTCATATAGATGCTGTTATAAACTCATGTGAGAATATATATGCTTTATTTTGGAAAATATAACATGTCTGAAACATTTGAAGTGTCCAAATTATTTTGTTGTGTAGACCAAAAGGATCAGAATATGACCGACTATTTTGGTGACTTTAAAAAGCCATATGAAGAGTTGGATGTTATGTCGATCTCCTCTTATGTGAAGAAAATACACAAACAACGTGAAAAATTAACTATCTTATGTTTCCTAGTTTAACTTCGATTTGATTTTAACCCTGTTCCCAAAAATCTTGGTAAGTACTACAATAACCTCCTTAACTGATATATTCTCTCGAATTCTCTAGGTTGATCGCGATTCCTCATCACCTGTTGGTCTCATAGACCAAGCAGCTTTGGTGAACCTCATCTACATGTTGAGGTTGTGGCCGAAGAATGAATTGTAATAGTCATGTTCAAGATGGAAGACTCAGATGTTTTTATTGTGGTGGCAGTACTCATACACGGAATAAATGCTGTATGCTACATGGCAAGCCAATGACACCTTCTATGAATTTTTCTACAATCACATTTGGGGGAGACCCTAATTTCCTGTGACATGTAGATTTCTTGTGACATTTAAAGTGCGTTGCATCTCATCATGAAATAAGTATATTATTCAAAAACCAAGCATGTTTGAGTTTGGCATCATTTACTCCGTCAAATTAGTTATGGAAAATGAGTTCCCTTGGTGAAAATTCACAAGTGAAAATCCTGCAAATAAACTAAAACGACTATTTTTGGAGAGATTCAAGTTCTATTGGATTTTGTCAGTTTTTGTCTCGTTAATTGATGCACCATAATTATTATTTTGTTAGAAACGAGATGAATTGATGGTTGGACATAGACGAAAACACCGGCCGTATATATCGGTAGCAGTCCCTTGAAATTTATATTCCTCAACATTATGGCAAAATAGTAACATTTTACCATATCGGTGACATATGAAACTACTTTAGCTCCTTCACTCAGAGCGGCTCAAACCTAGATTGATGTATGCATGACGAAAGCCAACTACTACCCCCCTTAAGGCTACCCCTACATCTGAGACTATTTTACTTAGTGAGCATGTGATGCAACCTAAGGCTACTACGACAATTCCATCAACTCAGATTCGCTTGATGGTCCTCACCAATCTACAAGAAGTGTCTTATCCTCTCGTAATGGTTGGATATAATGTTACTTTGTCTACCATTATCATTCCATTATGTTGTTCAGAAGCTATTAGTCATGAGTGTTGGAGGAAAGCAATGGATAAAGAACTTCAGGCTCTTTCAAAAAATCATATATTGGATATTATTACTTAACCATCAAATGTTAAAGCTATTAGTTGTAAATGGGTCTACTCCATTAAACTCAACTCTAAGGGAACCCTGGATCATTGTAAGGCTTGAGTTGTTGCTCTTGATAATAGGCAGGAGCATAGGGTAGGCTATGAGGAGACATTTGTTCTAGTGGCTAAAATGACTACTGTACGGATAATATTTGTCATTGTCGCATCTCAATTGGTTTCTCTTAGTAGCAAGTAGAAGTATGGGGTAGAATATAAGGAGGCATTTGCTCAAATGGCTAAAATGACAACTGTATAGACAATATTTGCCATTGCTACATCTCAAGGCTAGCCACTTTATCAAATGTATGTTAAGAATACTTTTCTTGACAGTGATCTTTAGGAAGAAATTACATGATTCCTCCACCAAACTTGATTTCCTCTTCCACATCTAAAGTATGTAGATTGACCAAGTCTCTTATGGTTTAAATCAAGGCTCCTTGAGCATGGTTTGACAAGTTTCGGTCCACTTTGCTTTGCTTCTCCTTTATACAAAGCCAATATGACTCCTCTCTATTTTTATGCAAACAACTATGGGGCCTGTCCTTTTGTTTTTGTCATGATATTATCATTATTGGGATGAACCCTATATTGATTGCTCAAATTCAATGATATCTCCAAGTGCCATTTCATATAAAAGATTTTGGTCCTTCTATATATTATCGGATTGGACCTCCACACTGACCCTTTCGATATATTCTTAAATCAACATAACTATACTAAAAATTTAATTGCTTCAGTTGGTCTTCATGAGCCGTCTTTAGTAAATACTCTGGAGGTCAACATGAAGTACCAGTGTGACAAGAGGAATCTTCCTAATCACATATTATATTGACAATTAGTAGAGAGTCTAAACTACTTGACCATTACCAAACCTGATATTTTTTTTGCAATTTTGCAGGTTAGTTTATGTACTCACCCACAACATCTTTATCTAGCTGCAATTGGTCAATTATTTTCTCTATCAAAGGATCTTCCACCCGTAGATTTTTCTTTCCTAGTAGATGTTCTATTCCCTTTGTTATTTTTACTGGTGCTAATTGGGCCACCTGTTCAGATACTCTTTGTTTTATTATAGGTTGTGTATATTTTTGGGTGACTCTTTATTATCTACTAAGAGTAAGAAGTAAGATCATGCTTCCAAATCTTCCCTTGAGTCCAAATATTATGCAATGTCTGCAGCTTGCTCTGAAATTGTTTGGCTTGTGGCCTTTTTGTTGAGCTTGGCTTCTCTCAACCTACTCCCAGACCTCTCTATGCTAACAATACTAGTACCATTCAAATTGCTACTGATCTCGTTAAGCATAAACAAAACAAACATATTGAAATAGATTTTCATTATACCCAGGAAGTTGTGGGCACTCATGCCATCACTCTTCTACATATTTCTATCAATTTTTAGATTGTTGATGTACTTACCAAGACCATGACCTGCAGCACCATCAATTTCTCACCATCATATTGATGCAGCAATAGATATTAGTCAACCAATATCTATTTGACGGAATGTCAATGGATCATAATTTATGCAGCAATTATTGTAATTATTATAGCCTTAATTAGAAGATTACAAATTAATTATGATTATAGCCTTAATTAGATGATCCTAAATTAATTAGAATTATATCATCTTTAAATGATTTCAAATTGAGTGATGATGCCAGTCAAACCCATGGTTCAAGCTTGTATTACTTTTGTATAATTCTATTTAATGAAAGGAAACTCTCAATGGCGGACCAATGAGCCCTCTAGCAAATTACAGATCATACACTTTGTTTATCCAATTAATGAAAGGAGACGTCCAACCATACAACAAAAAAGACTTGGGATTTAAAGCAAAATTAGCAAAGTTAATAAAAAAAGAACAACACACCTACCTTCCCGTACCGGGCAGAAGAAGATCAACTTCTCTATCACCTGCAGAATATGCTTTTAATGTACTTCCTCTGATATGAGGACCTGGTGCAGTGTTGACAGAGCTGGGCTCATGTGTGACCAGGAGAAGGCCTGTTGGAGGAACTGGCAACTCTCCCAGTGAGGCTGCATGGAAAAGTGTAAAGTTAAGCTCTGTATAAGATGATTAAAACCTGACAGGCAGAACACAAAGTCAACCAAGGATTTACGAGTGTTTGGTGGCACCATAACTGTGTGCCCACGCATGGCCCAAGAAGGATGGAGTTCGCAATTTATTATCAATTTCACATATTCATAGAATTCAGAATTTTTTTACTGTATTTATTAGAATCTAGTTCTAGGAGAAAGTGGGAATTCTGGTGTTCTCATCTTTTCCTTTCCTTCACCTCCATTCTATGTTCCTTTATTATTCAATCATATAGGATAAACCCCACAGAAAATAGCATGGTCTCCAACATCAGAAGCTAATGTCAACAAAGTTATCGCTGTAGAACACCATGATTAACCTCTAAAATGTCCAGATTCTACTCAAACACCTTTTGCAAATAAACACATTACAATGATAAATTTTATCTTAGTGATATACAGAGATAAGGATTATTAATTTTTGCATGATTCCGCAATAGTTCTTTGATGCCCTGCAGACGCATTCAGCAAGAACTTATCTATTCACCTTGGTTATTGATGAACTGACATGACATATTCAAGAGAGGTGTTTTGTTAAGAGTTGTTTGCGGATGATATAGTTTGGAGTCCAACATCTGTACAGATATAACTAGAGTGATGGAATAAAATTAGAAGTATGGAGAAAAGAGTTTATAATCTGAAAGGGAATAAGTATAAATGAAGAGGGCTACATCAAATGAAATGTCCCTAATCCTATATAAAATAATGAACAAAGCAAATCAATGATAGGAAAATATTGAAGCAATATATTTCCCCTCCATTAACACTTTCAAGAAAATGGAGACAATCGACGACAATGTGATGCATAGGACTAAAGTGGGTTTGTAAAAACAAGATGAATTATGTATGCAATCTTAGAATACTACATAATAAAAAAAGTGTCAGAGAAAAGTTGAAAAAAGGAAAAAATGATGTCTTTAGACTAGCTAAAGAATAAGATAATATAACAAAGGACTTAAACCATGTGAAGTGTAACTAGGGTTTGGAGAAGCGAGTAACTCATAGTAAATGGGGATATCAGAAGAAATGGAGGACCTATTTCCACAACCTTTACAATGGAGTTAGAAGGAACACTGTCATTCTTGGGAGCAAAATGACTTTCAAGTAAATCTATGGAAGGCAAGGATGCAAATATAGGCCAATGTGTTGAGATTGGGGCCTTCCAATACCACTATTTTCTGAGATTGGGGCCTTCCAATATTGCGACAATATTATGATATATTTTCATATAGGCCCACACAACCAATATATCAGCCAATACAAACCTATTAGTTTATATCTTTAGAATTTTTGTTTTGACTGATATATCCGATACCAACATATATTATACAATATATCCGATACTGATACAATCGCGACTATTACTCATACCGATATTTTCACCCATGATGGGAAGAGAATAAGTTTAAGCATTGAAGATGATGGCAGGGAAGGTAGATGGACTAGATAGTGTCCCAATGGAGTCTTGGAAATGCTTGGGAATATTTCTAGGTCAACTAGGTTTTTTAATAAAAAATTAAGTGGTAACAAAATGCTAGATGACAGAACCAAGAGCCCATTATTTCCCATATACAAGAAATATATGATATACAAAATTGGACTAACTATTAGAGATATTAAGTAGATGAAATGTAATGATGATTCATCATTGAGAAAAAGATGATGTGGTTGAGGATAAGGATAAGAAAAAAGAAATGCAGTACTAGAAAAACTTCAGCTAAACAAGAATTTAAAATTGCTTTAATTTCGAGAGAATATTGACCAAAACAAGTTTATTGGCAGAAGAGGATTTGGGGCTCAGTTGTTCTATTGAATGTCAAGAATGCAGAACTTATGAAGAGTAGTTTTAAGATATAACATTTCCACACTTAAGCATTTCCTTCTTGCCCTGCCCTCCCTTTTGTACTCTCTCTTTCATCTCAATACAAGTTCTTTTTATTATTACTCACTGTTGCGTTTCGGTTTTTGAGGGTCCGCAGCAACATAAGTTTTTGAGGTTTGGAGTTAGAGAGAGAGAGGTAGAGAGATGGACACCAGATTTTTACGTGAAAAACCTTCCCTTAAATGAGAAGGAAAAACCACGAGGCTCAGGGCCTGGAAAGGATTTCCACTATGATTATAGTCGTTTACAAAGTGTAAATACAGGAGAAATGAATGTCTCTCTTTGAGCTTTTCTCGAGCAGCAAGAGTCACTGGAAATCGATCCTCTCCCCCCTCTCTTGCTGAGTCTTGAAGAGGGTATTTATAAGGAGAAATATAGCCGTTGGCTACTGACGCCTACTGGGAGGCTGGCCACCTGCTCCCCCGACACATCCATGCCGTGTCAGGCACGCTGGTGTGTATGGCTGTACTGTGTCAGGAATGTCAGCATGTGACGTCAGCCTTGAGGTGACAATGCGTGCTCTGGAGATCAGCGCTGGCCGCGGTGGCGTGTTGCAAGATTTACGTGTTTCTTGGAAATAGTGAAGCTGAGCTGGCGTTCTCGGACTTCTGAGAGAGTCCTCGTCCTTTGTCGACATTTATTGCCTTTGGATGAGTCTGCGGACTATACATCGTGTGTCTCTTGTTCTCGGACTAGATAGGTGAGTTCTCGGCCGTTACTGCAACGTTGCCTTACTGAGAGGGTTTTCGGACTTTCTGCGGAATATCCTCGGGCTTTGCTTCTCGGGTCAAGCGCCCGTTACCTTTTGTACGTTCTTTGAGGGACCCCGGGTATTGGAACCCAACACTCACCTACCCAAAAAATATTTTTTTTTATACTATCGGGAAATATTGTTTGGGGAAGAAGAACCACTTTATAAATCTTCTGTGCAGAAAAGGAAGTTCAACATATGTTGCATATAAGAGAGTTGAAACTTAACCAGAGGGGGAAAGTTAGAGAAGAAAAGAATAAAATAAGAAAGAAAATTCAAGCATTGCCTACCATCAACAGCAGGCTTATTCTCATCATTTTGTGTTGTGGTATCCTGAGGTTCTAGGAGGGGCTTCAGATTCTCAGGAGCTCGAAAATGCAACCCAAGCAGAAGACTGTAATCAATTATTTGTTGAGATTCAAGGAACATGCAGTCTAACAAGATTTGCCTGCAGAAGGGAAAAAATAAATAAAACATTGAACAGAAAATAAGTCATAGTTTGAGATAATTTGAGAAGCATATTTATAGTATGCCTATGAGTAGAAAAGTAATGTTATTATAGAAGCCAGACTTAGTAAAAAGGAAACCACATAAATGTGCAGCACTGACTGACTTCCTAGTTACTATCGATCATTGGATAATGGACTCGTTTTATGTCATCGCAAGTTGATAATTATATAAGCAACAAAATTAATATGATGATTTATTAACAACATTTTCACCTCAAATTATTTACAGATGATCTATCATTTTCCCAAACAAAGGAAAATCTGGCACATAAATTCCTTGTTTGCAGAAAAAAATTTTGCCTTCTAGTAAGGAATAAGAGCAAAGGTTGACACAGAACATGACATCAACATACAAGAAAAAAGACCGCTAAACAAATCTTCATTGGAATTGTCTCCCAAAGATCTTGTCCTTATACCCCACAACAAAATGAGATGGACAAATGAAAGGACCAGCATCTTTTCGACGTTGCTCGTACTTATTAAGTCCTCTATTTCATCTAAGTTCTTGGTTGAGGCTTTTTCTTGGCAATCTATATAATTAATAGACTTCCATCACAAACCTTATACTTTCGACTCTCTTTATTAGTCACTCTTTCATCAGCTCCCTAGCTATCTTAATATACATACTTTGCAGTGCATTTGTTATGTTCATCTGCCTCCACATGAATGCCATTAACTTTTTGCTCAATCTGTTAAATATGCTTTTATGTCTACTATGACCCAAAATCTCGTTGCTTTTGTACTTCTCATGATGTTGTCTTCTTTAAAAATCTATATTTCTTTCCCTCACATGTTGAGTCATCACCGGAACTTAATGTCCTTCCTAGATTTGAAATCTTAACTCATTCTCGAGAGCAGTTTAAACCTAGATTGGTGTATATACAACGTAAACCAGATAAGCCCTTTCCTAAGGTTGGCCCTGCATCTGACATTGCTCTAACTTACGAGCTGATGGTGCAACTTGAGACTGCTGGGACAATTTCTCTCAGACCGGATATGATTCCTAATGGTGGTCCTCACCAATCTACTGAAAGTGTTCCATCCTCATCCTCTTGATCAATGTGGTTCTAATGCTCCGTTGTCTTTTATTTTCATTCCATCATATTATTCAAAAGCGGTTAAAAACCTATGTTAGAGGAAAGTAATGGATGAGGAACTTCAGGTCTTCTAGAAAATCATACAAGGGATATTGTTCCTTGCCCATCTAATGTTAAAGCTATTGGTTGTAAATCGGTCTACTTCCTCAAACTCCATTCTAATGGAACCCCCCCCCCTCTTGGATCATTGTAGAGCTCAACTAGTTGCTCTCAATAACAGGAGTATTAGGTGGACAATGGAGATATTAGCTCTAGTGGCTAAAATGGCTATTATACAGTTAGTACTTTCTATTACTGCTACTCAGGGCTGGCTACTCTATCAAATGGATATTAAGAATTCTTTTCTCTACATTGATCTTAAGGACAAATTTACATGACACCTCCACCAAACTTAATCTGTTCTCCCGCATCAAATATGTGCAAATTGACCAAATCTCATCATGGTTTAAATTTTGAAACAAGCCTCCCGGCATGGTTTGAAAAGTTGTGGTCTATTTTGTTTCTCTTTTGTACAAAGCAAATACAGTTCCTCTCCATTTTTGCGCAAGACAACTACAATTCTTGTATTCTTACTTGTTTATATAGATGATATTATTATTACTGGGACGGACACTAGGTTGATTGGCTGATTTCAGCAACATATCCTAATATTCTTTCATATGAAAGACCTTGATTCTCTTACGTATTTTTTTGTATTAAATTCCTATACCAATCTATCAAGCATATTCTTAAATAAATAAAAATATGATCAAGACTTACTTTATTAGGTCTTTAAGTTTCGTTTTTAGTAGATACTCCTTTGAAAGTCAATGTTAAGTAATGGTATGAGGAGAGAGATCTTTCTCGAGATCCTACTTTGTATCAGAAATTAGTAGGGAGTCTGAAGTACTTGACTGTTGCACGACATAATATTTGTTTTGCAATTCAACAGGATAGCTAATTTATGAACTCTCTACGACATCTTCATTTAACTGTTAATTGTCATATTATTCAATATCTCAAATGATCTCCTTTCCAATGATTGTTCTTTCCTACTGGATCTCCTATTCGTCTTGTTACTTTTAGTGATGTTGATTGGGCATGGTTTCTAGATGACACTCGTCGTTTTGTCATAGGTTAGTGCATATTTATAGGCAACTCCTTAACATCTTGGAAGACCAAAAGCAAAATTGATGCTTTTATATTCAAAAAGCTATGGTAATCGTGTCATTTCTCTTCCACATATTTCCACTAATTTTCAAATTGTTGATGCGTTTACTAAGGCAATGACTCAACAACACTATCATTTTATTACAAGCAAATTGATGCTTCTTAATCAACTGGCACCAATTTGAGAGGGCATATTAGTGGGCCATAATTTATGCACTAATCAATGTAATTATGTAATTGTTGTCATAAATTCAATTAATTGATTGTATAATTAGTAACATTATAGCCTTAATTAGATTGTCGTAAATTTAGTGATTTATGCTAGTCAACCCCACAAAATTAGGCTTCTAATATTCTTGATGATTCTATATAATGAAAGGAAACTCTCAATTGAGAGTATTGTGCCCTTTGGCAAATCTTTGACACCTAGTACCTTTTCATTCTTGAATAAGTCACTTTCCCATGTCCTCCATTATAATCTCACTCTCATCTTTGTTTCCATTTCTTATTTTTTTTT
>JAODPA010024408.1:0-19491 GCA_025585075.1 Nepenthes mirabilis | reverse complement strand
CTTTCTCAGTCTTCCCC
Organism: Nepenthes mirabilis; assembly: GCA_025585075.1. Taxonomy (NCBI): domain Eukaryota; kingdom Viridiplantae; phylum Streptophyta; class Magnoliopsida; order Caryophyllales; family Nepenthaceae; genus Nepenthes; species Nepenthes mirabilis. The sequence goes on along the minus strand of JAODPA010024408.1, from coordinate 19,474 downwards.
CCCCCCTCTCCCTCTCAGAGATACATATACAAGTCACTCTTACACTCTATCCGCTATTGTTCCCTAACCCCGCTTCAATTATTCAATTACCAGATGTAGACACACACCAATATATAATGATTAAAACACAAAAATCTTGTTGCAGTACACAGAAACACAAAATCTGGTTTCTTACTTGACATCAATATAAAATGATTAAAACATGACTGAAAATAAATTCTCATTTGAAAATGGTTTTTGTTATTGGATTCTTAACTAATGGCTTCTTTGAGTGAAATGGTAAACTTTCTAAATTAGCACCTCACTTCACCAAGGTAAGCACCTTACAACTCAGATCTCTTAAGGGCACCTAGAGAGAGCTTGTGACAGCACTAGTTGTTGTTAATGCTTGTTTTAATCTAGAACATAAATTTTAAAGCCATGATCACTCAGACAGTCCTCTTACACTCTCATATAAGGATGGTTTCATGCTTTAAGCATCCCTGTATATGTCTTCACAACCGCACGTGTAGAGAGACTAATGAAACTTTCCTTGACCTTTTTCATGATCTTCTCTATGTTGACCAGAGGCAGAGATCACGTTCAGTGGCAACTTAATTAGAAGAAGGCAAGAAATCAATGCCAGGAAGAAATTAGCAGGTTTCCGTACAAGACTGGATGTGTTGCATTAACAGAATTGAAACTATCATAACAATCCATGTTGGAAAGAGCAGCCCTGCATATAATATAATTAGCTTACTCAAATAATGATTCCCGCAGTGATCTGTCCATATAAAATTCATATGCCAGATCAAGATCTTTCAACGTGATGTTCTCACTAATATTTTCTGGATTAGTAAATCTTCCTTCAGAAGAACCCTTCAAGTCATAGCGTCGATGAATTCTTAACTCTGTGTAGAACATGTTACCCATGACTACAAAACGGACCTGTGCCAGAAGCAAAATGTCTGAAGTCCAGTATATTACATGAGAGAAACATGGGAGCTCAGATCATAGATCTTAGCTTGGAGCTATGTACCTTTCTTCCTCCTTTTAGAGTAATGCTATGAAGCCCAAAGAACTTAGTGATAAGAGTATTTTCATGCTTCTGCACGTGCTCATAATAACGATGAAGCATCTTGAGCAAAACCTGCTATGCAAGAATTACTTGGTTAATTAGCCAAAAGATACATGACGTCATCTATTCTTTACAGACCTTTACTTCCGATTTTCTCAGAGTTTTGATGACAAATCTATCATCATGGGAAAGATAAAAAATGCTTCCACTTTTTCCTGGAGAAGAAAGTTCTCTTAGACCGTCATCCCCACAAATGGACATCATGTAATCTGCAGCATCTAGCTTAAACATCTCTCGCAAGTTCCTGAAATAAAAATGCAGAATATTTGGTAGTCAGTGGTCACATAGTTCAATAGATAGATAACCAACTCTTTTTTTGACAAGATTTAACAGATAAGATTGAAACTTTCAGGAAAGATGCTAAAGGAGAAAATGGAAGGGACAAAACGAGCCTAATTTTACTTTTCCCTTCTTCATTCAACTTATTTAGCACAACAAAAGGTGAAATGGACACAATCACAGCTTGAAACTTCAGCATACACTCTTTCCTCTTCTACATGCAGAATGATCAATCTGATGTGTTGACCATTTTTCATTAATTTATTACATATTCAACAATAATAATCATAGAGCATCTCCCCATCTTCTATATTGTCAGTTTCTGAAAATGTTCGTAACTGAGGTGCAATAATTTAGTAGGCTAAGTTGGCCAAAGAAGGGCATATTTGTTGAGTCTATGCGCCTTTTGTGACTTGTCTGTTCTAATGATGACAGACATCATTTTTTAAAGTGATTTGCATTAAAAAATAATAAAATATACAAATGCAGTGAACAAGCATCTGGATTCAGCTGGCAACAAAACAACACAGATTTAAATCCAACCTAGCATATACCAAAACCAAACACTATTCAAGTTTGCCGAATCCTCTGTGTAAGGAGGTGCCCACTAGATTTCAAAAATAAAGTTGAGTGACCACATTGTCTAAGCAGACCCAACATAATAGAGAGATGATCTCAAGAGTTAAAATTCCGCCTGTGTTGTACGAAAAAACCATGCCCCATGTTTTGAGAACCCTCAAACTGCGCAATTCACCTAAAGTGGTGCAGTAGACAGCTTTACAGATGAGAAAAGCCACTTGCTCCTACACTCACATCAAATTATATCAAACATCCTATTATTCCTTCCACACCATATGAAGTAGACCGTCAAGCTAAGGTAAGCTGAAAAGAAGTTGATAAGGCATTCTTGCCTCTCCACTAAAGGGCTGCTGACCAAATGTTGGAGAACCAGACAAGAAATAGCCAAGAACATCAGGCTTTCTGACAAATCTCTTTCCGAATCTGGGACGAGAAAGTGCATCCGGAAAAAAAGATGAGCAGTAGATTCCACCTGGGTAGTGCAAAAGATGCAACTAGGTCCTTAATAATGAACTTGTGGATGTGCTAATGTATTGAGCCTTCCCCTAAATGTAAACCAAAGAATGAAAGCATGTGATGGAATGAAGCTAGGACTCCAAATAAGCTTTAACCCATGGGGCTTTATCCCTCAAAGGTTGAAAAATCCTCCATGCCGATTTGACAATAAACAAACCATGATGAGAAAGTGTCCAGCAGGCTCTATCATTGACGTAAGGGTGAGGACTACAAGGCCGCATGCTATTGCAAATTTTCTCATGGATATTGTATTAGCTCTCAGCCATGCCCAAGAGACCTCAGAGATGATTGAGCATATTCTCGCATCAATTAGCAGATTATCAGAGGAAAGATTCAGCCCCATTTCCCACCTTCATAAGAATGAAACCTCTAATAGCCGGTCTCAGTTTGAGAATTTTCTGAAAACTCCAATGAACGCTTTGTAGGGCTTCCAGATTGCAGATTCACCTATCTTTCAGCCTATATTTCCGAACCCACTCCACCCATATCGATGAATCCCCATCAGAAACCAATCAACATAGTAGTTTATCTGTCACATAAATGTTCGAAAGGAAAAGAGATTGTGAACTGAAAAGAATAATGGAAGGTAATGTATAGACTCCTCAGCAATGAAGTCTAAACTGGGCCGCACTTATTTTCAACAAAGAAGGCTGAGGGGCAGAATTTTTTAGCAATGAAAGGAACCGTGTCTCTGGTACCATAAAAGGAGTATTTCTTTCACTTATTCATTTACAAGTGTGCACGACTCTTGTAGTGAGTATTACAGGAATTGAAGAAGACATATATTCTCTAATTCCCTACAATATGGAAAAAAGGGAAATATCTCCTACACAATCTGGAAAGCGGAAGGAGGGAATAGTACATTATCGTCCCCATTAACATCCAAATCAAATCAGATCAACTACAAATATTCTCAAGGCTGTCCAGTATCCAAGTGAGTAATGCATGGGAATTCTCAACACCCTTCAATTCCCAACTAGACCAAATTTCTCTCATGTGTTGCAAACAAATGGAGTGTGTGGAGGCAGTGCTCTTTTTTGTCAGTTATAGTGAGATCACTTCAGAAACAACTCATTGTTTGACATTATTCATTTTTAATCTGCGAATAACACAGTATTTTTACTATCCAAAAGAACAAGTTTCTGATTCGTCTGTCTTCTCCTTGTTCCTCCATTCCTCTTTAGTCTTGCATTTGACCGGACATTAATTCACTAGACATAATTATGCAGAAAGCACAAATAGATAACTAGAGGCTATTTTTCTATCAGGAGTAACAGAAGCACCTGAATACCATAGGGCAATAGTCCTTCCAGTGGAAATCAATAGAGCAATGCGGAGGTGTAATTTGAGAACCTTTTCTGGGAAAATACATTTTTATTCTGGCTTGTTTGCAAAAATCAGCAGATCTAACTTCACGAGCAGGTACTGGAGTTATCTTACCAACAGTGTACCTGTAATTTCACAAGAAAGATCTGCTTATGCGTAAGCCAGAGGATGAAAAATTAGTGCAAGTAAATATGTAACTATGGTAAAATAATATTTAATTCCAATGTAGCAAAGACTATAGCTAAATGCTGACACAAATGTATACCAAACCACATCTAAAAAAAGCAAAGAGAGAAAAAGGTAAGAATTTTCAGTCATGGCATGTTTGTAGTACCAAATGTTGACCAAGAATAAAAATATTATTACATTTTTCAATAGAATCAATCTAGCAGAATTGTAAAGTGGCCGAATGCACAAGGTTGTACATCATGGGGCCTAAAATGGATCAGATACGTTGGGTTCCATAGTGCACCGGACAAGAACGGGCAGTTAGACTGGTTGAAGCCTCCCCACAAATGGGACTGACCTCCCCGCACACCGGCTTAATAAGATTCATTGACTCAGATGGCATCTTCATTATAGCAACTGACCCCGGGATGGTTGACAAAATCCCTTGGATGTATTAATATGGGCCCATAGTAAGGCAATTTTTCGAGGACACAAAGTTCATACCAGCTAGAGTAATGCATCAGCATCAACTAATGGGCAAGGACTAACAGGCATTCATCTGGCAACGACTGACACCCTAAAAAAGTGGAACTGGGCAGTGACGCTCAGCAGAGATCATGGGACAGTTGTACCTACTTTTTACACCTTGAATACCCAGCCTATCAGCCCCCACCTATATGGCCCAATGCTCCAAATTCTTCCCTATAAATACCCAAAATCTTGAGAGCTAAAGAGCCCTTATGGTGGAGAAATTATTTGTCAGTCCATACTTAAAGAAATTCACCAATATCTACAGAACTAAGTAATCTACCTCGAGAGTCATATTGTGTCCTTGAGGAGAGTAATTTACCTTAAGCCCTACCTTATACTTTACCACTTTGCATCTCCCTTTTTTCCCACTTAACACTGAGCCCATCTCAGTCTTCAGCGCGGAAGAATCAGAGTATTAACAGCTTCCAACTCCCGTTCAAGCTCCCCTCAATAGCTCTCGAATTATCAATAGTATTACAGCTCGGGTCTAAAGAGTCTGTAACTCTCTTTTCCCACTTTTCTCAACTTAAGCTAGTGCTGACTTGTGTATCGGAGAGATTTTACCGAGAACACAATCAGGCCCCTTCACTTTTCAGTTTGTAGTACATAGGATCCAGGAACTATCTATCCATATCAAGACCCATCTCAGATTATCACTATTTCGAATTGAACATCATTTTAAGTCATACCCTCTCCCTTAATCTTCTTCCTTTAACCAAAAAAAAAGTGTGCAATTGAATGGCAAGCCAATGACCTCAAGTCATTCCGCCACATGAGGTGGAGGGCTGGAGTCCCCACCTTTCAAGCCGACAGGTCACACGTTGCCCCTGAGATGGTGGCCCTTCTTAGCAACATGGCCACCCAAATGGGAAAGATGACCACTATGATCAAGATGCTTCAAGATTAGATGAAGCATCGACCAGCCGGGCAAGCTTGCCATAGCCTTAGTTGTGAACACCGGTGGTTTGACACAAATTGCAGCCAGTTACACCCACATGCGGAGAGAACCAAGGCATCAGCCTTCTAAGGACTAACCCTCCAGGAGGCTCATGCCTCCAACTGTAAAGTTCAGATAGACATAGCTAGACTGATCCTGTTTCCCAAGCGACACAACCTAAGGTCTCGACATACGTCTAAGGTGTGATCTAGCCAGCAGGAGGCATCAGCCAAAAGTGCTCCTCGCCAAACAGCACCATCACATCAAGTCTTCGCCAACCACACCAAACTCCAGACCTTCCTCAATTCATGCCGTCAAAAGGCATCTAGTGAGGGAGAGGAAATGATCCCGAAATAGAGTAATGGGTCTAAAGAGACACCAACCTGGCCAACATCTCCAAGGTCAAGGCTCAAATCCCCTTTACCTCTTCTATTCTTGAATGCCCACTGACAAACAAGTTCAGGAACTTGCACTTGGAGCCTCAATGGTACTTCGCATCCTCGAGACCATTTGGACCATTTTCACACCCTTCTCCATTTCCAGCATCCTCATGCAATTGCCATGTGCCAGTGCTTCTCCCATGACCTTAAAGGAGGATGCTCACACTTGGTTCCATCGTCCCCAACACCATATTGTTGGCTCCTTCTAGGAGCCACTCGATGACTTACCAGCCCAGTTCACCACTAGCAAAAAGCCGAAAAAGCACCACTGACACCTAGCCAACGTGTACCAAGTGTATGACGAGAGCTTAAAGGACTACCTTGTATGATTTAGCGAGACTCGGGGAATCCCTAATCCTTTCGATGACATCAAGGTCAGGATCTTCTACAATGCCCTTGGAGACGGAGACTTTTGCAAAGAAATCATGCCACAGATGCCAACCGATGCCAACCTCCTTCAAGGAACTATAGAATAAGGCTCCATCCTTTATTTCAACCAAAAAGACCAACTAAGCCAAGTTAGTCAAAAGAGCAGTAAAGAGCCAACTTGACCTCAGGAAGAAGCAGAAAGGTAGTGGAGGCCACCAGGAGAAGCCTTGCAACCATTAGCCAAGCCATCCTCATCTCAGGCCTTGCTCAGTAGCTACATCTAACACCTCTCAACATCTCTCGCACTAATATATTGAGATAGATATGAAATAATTAGCTACCAAAGTAGTTGAGAGCAATCCACTACCAAGAGTTCATGGACCCATCCAAGTAGTGCATGTTCCATTGAGGTTTCCATCCTTCATTTTGGCCAAAAGACTAGAATTCACTAGGCAATGCTTAAACTATCAAAAGGTCCACTTAACAGCCTGGACAATAAGTTGGTCTGAGTGGAATGACTAATAGACCCTGAGGTCACCTTAAGTTTACTCAAGGATGGCCTCGTGATTGCTTACCTTCCTAGTGGTAAACATACCCTTGACTTACAATGCCATTTTAGGCAGCTTTCATTAGTAGGCTTCGAGGCCATCACTTCCACTCCACATTCAAATATGAAGTTCCCGGTTCTTTATGAGATCGGAGAAGCAAAAGGAGACCAATTGACAGCAAGGCATTTTTTACCCAACTTTGAGGAACCAAGCAACCCCAATCATAAAACTTGGACCTCTAAGATAAGTCATCGATGCTAGAGGGAACTCCCAAGGAAGACATCATCAAAATACCTTTAACCCAAGAGATACATGTAAATAGGTTCAATCATGGAACAAGCAGACAAATAAGATCTAGTCACTTTCCTCGGGTTGAATCGAGATGTCTTTGTATAGACTTTAGCGTATATACCAGACATCTTTAAAAAAAATTATTTCCTTGGGTCAATATTCTATTAGGGCATAAACAAGTCTAGTAGAAGCACTACAATTATACCTTAGGGAAATTAAAAGTCATAAAAGAAGCAAAAAAAAAAAAAAAAAACACTTAAGATGTAGGTTTCATTCGAGAAATTCAATATCCTGAGTCGCTAACTAGCATAGTTGTGAACAAAAAGGCACATGGAAACTCAAGGATGTATATGGATTTAACCGACGTGGATAAAGTACGTCCAAGAGACAGTTTACCTTTGCTAAGGATCAACCAACAAGTTAATTCCACTTCAGGACACCAACTCTCCAGTTGTATGGATGCCTATTCGGGTACAACCAAGTTCAATGGAGCCTGCTGATGGAGAGCATGTCACCTTCATCACCGATTAGGGACTATGTTGTACAAGGTCATGTCATTCTCCCTCAAGAACATCAGTGTGACTTACTAGCGATTTGTTAATAAAATGTTTGTGGATCAAATCAAACACAACATTGAAGTGTATGCAAACAACATGCTAGTAAAAACCACATTCCTTAAGGATAATGTCTAACACCTGAGTGAAACATTCGGAGTCTTAAGAACTCATGGCATGAAGCTTAACTTGCACAACTGTGTTTGTGGAGTAACGTCTGAGAAGTTTTTTGGATTCATTGTGTCCCAACCAGGCATTAAAGCCAACCCTGAGAAGAATCAAGCAATCTTAAGCATATAGGCACCAAAGACCATTAGGGACATTCAGAAGCTATCAAGACAAATTGCTTCCCTATCTAGATTCTTGCCAAGTTGGCCGAGAAACATTTACCCTTCTTCTAGAAACTAAGTGGGTCAAATGCCAAGGGACTTCAATGGACTGAGGATTACCAGGAAGCATTCAAAGAGCTGAAGCGGTATCTCAGCTTTCCACCATTGCTCGCTCAATCAATCGCTAGGGAGGATTTCTACCTTTACCTTACCCTCCACCTTTACCTTATCATATCAGAGATAACACTAAGATTCCTCTTATTTAGTGAATAATACAGTACCCAAAGACTAGTTTAAGGTATTAAACTACCCCGAGACTTGACACACTTTGGCTAAAAAAAAAGTTTTGGCACTTATCTTTTCTACAAGAAAGCTAAGGGCCTCCTCTCAGGCTCACAAGATTGTCATTCTAACCGACCAACCCGTGAAGAAGATCTTACAGAAATAAGAGATGTCTAGAGACTTATTCGATAGGGCATTGAGTTGGGAGAATTTGACATTTATATCCAAACTAAGCCAACCATCAAAGGAAAAACACTGGCAGACTTAATCATGGAATGCGCCAAGATACTTTATACCAAAGCTAATGCACCAGAGTCAGGCAAGAGCTAGTCACCGAGATGAAAACTATAGATCGACGGAGCTTCAAACCAAGGGGAAGTAGAGCGGAGGTACTACATATCTCAATCAAAGGAAAAGAGTGGCATATTATATTCACTTTGACTTCCTTGCCTCCAACAACATCGCAAGTATGAGACTTTGATCATTAAGCTACGGGTTGCGAGAGAATGCCCTATAAGGAATATCATAATTTATAATAACTAAGTTAATGATCAACTAGGTCATAGGAAACTTTGATGTCAACAACCTCAACCTGACTAAATACCTCAAGAAAGCCCATATGTCTACTTCATTCAATGGTCAACCATAAGCTTATTCACATCCCGCAAGATTGAAACATATGGGATAATGTCCTAACAAGGCTCAACGCCATGTTTTCAGGCCACAAACTGAGCAAAGAAATGATAAAAGTCATCGCCTAGTTCAACATCAAGGAGATCAAGGAATTCCTCTAAGTGTCTACCAACTAGATGACTCCATAATATGAGTACTTGCAGGAAGGCAAATTGCTAGGAGATTCACAAGGGACTAAAAAGGCTAGGAAAACACTACGATGGTACACATCATGAACAGGATCCACTACCAACGTGGATACACAATCTCCTACATGAAGTGCCTTACCCCCACTGAAGTCAACTACATATGCAGGAAGGTTCACCTTGGAATATGCACAGAACACCTTAGAGGCAAGAACTTAGCCTTCAAGAACATGTGCCAATGGTATTACTAGACGACCGTGAAGTATGATGCTATCTACTTGGTAAAGAGGTGTGACAAGTGCCACATGCATGGTGATGTCCCAGGGTAGACAACAACTGAGCTAACCCCCTACGAAATCCTTGGTCGTTTGCAAGCTAAATATCTTGGCCCATTCCCAATAGCCACAAGGCAGCAGAAGGTCATCATCATCGACATTTGATTGTTTCTCCAAGTGGGTGGAAGCATCTTCCCTTGCCAACATAACCAAGCATAATGTTTCGGAGTTTGTTAGTTAATACATTATTCACCAGTAAATAGTAATTGACAATGGAACACAATTCTTAGGAAATAAATTCACACAATATTACGAGGGGCTGAAGATCCAGCTTGCTCACACCTTGGTCTCATATCCTCAAGCAAGTGGTCAACTGAAGTGACTAACAGGACAATCCCCAATGGATTACGAGCCAGGTTAAACAAACCAGGGAGATTGAGTGGATGAGCTACTAAATGTCCTATGGGTAAATCGGACCGCTGATTGAGTGGCAATCGGAGAAACCCCATATGGTTTGAGCTCTAGAGTTGAAGCAATTGTTCTTATAAATATCAAACTACCTAGTTTTAGGGTGTTTTACTTTGAGCCTACCACCAAAGAAGAGATGATGCGCCAACACTTTATTGTGCGAGTCCATGGATTATATCTATTTGCACAAATACCTCGACAATTCACACTCGTTAATACATAGAGTCCAATAAGCATATCTTGAGTTGATACAGAAATGAGATTCAGAAAACACTAGTTTTCTCGAAGTGTCTTTAGACCAACTAGAAGAGGCATAGAACACCGCCAACCTTCAAATCTGAGCATACCAATAGAGGATCGCTTAGTATCACAATAAGAAGGCCAAGGTAAAACCTCTCAGTGTCAATGACTTAGTGCTTCAAAGCATTGAGTCTTCAGGGAGGTAGCTAACCAAAACAAGCTCTCCCTAACATGGGTAGGCCCATTCATAGTCCCTACAGTGGTCCAAGGAGATACTAACAAGTTGAAGACACTGTTTGGTAATTTGGTGTTGAGGACCTACCGTTAACTAACCCCGAGGACCCTTGAGATTGGCTTATTAGCATGCAAATAAGCTCTCAAGAAAGTAATTTCCAATACACAAATGTGTTTTGTAAAGTCCATCGAAAATATCTTATATAAGTTCTACATCATTCTATTTTTAGTGTATCTCAAACATAATTTTAACTTGAGTAAAATCGCGTTAGTGTGACGTGTGCAAAAAATTACTTTTGTCTCCTTGTTTACGTTTTACTGTGTTTGCAATTATCTTCCTTCAAAGCCGGATTAACCCCAAATCAGATGCCTAACGACAACTATAAATGGACAAGGCCCAAAGCGGCCACATTCCAGTGTAACAAAAAACATACCGGCATACTTCTCAAGTAACACTAGGACCAAGGCTAGTATAAGATAATGAAAGACCATCAAGGGATTCTTCAAAACCATGGCAACCTACTTGCCAAAAACCCATGGCACTCTAGTAGCCATGACAACAAAATCTCTGGATAAAGTTAGAACACAGTAAATGTCACTATTGCCTCAGGAAGGCCGGACACAACTTATCAAAAGGGTCTAAATTAAAGTGTACAAATGGCAACAACCATAGATGTAAATATTGGCCAATATGATATACATCAGGCAATATATATTGGTATTGGGGCCCCAATGCCAATATTTTTGATACCACGATAAATCGCAACATATTTTCATATCGGCCAATGTGACCGATATTTGACTAATACAGCCCAAACAACTTATGATTTTTAAAAATTTATTTCACCCAATATATCTGATACCAAATATATATTATCCAATATATTTAATACCGATATGATCACAACCGATGCCAACAATATATTTTCATTCCTGGCAATAACACCTTGGCTTAAGAAGCTTCATTGGCTCAAATGACATCTCAGTCATAGCAACCAATCCTAGGGATGTTCAACTAGAATGCCTTGGATATATTGATATGGGCCCTATTATGGCATTTTTCTAAGGACGTAGAGTTTATGCCAACTGAAATGACACATCAGTATTTAAGTAATGGGCAAGGACCATCTAGTGTTCGTCTAGCCGATAGGAGTGCTTGCCACATCAAAGAGGGACACCCACCACCTAGAAAAAGCGATTTATATGCAGTGACTAATTCGACATGCCTGTGGCATCTAACTGAGATCACGGGGCAACTGTACCCACTCCTTGCTACTCAGTGTTATGCAAGGTGATAATACCTCAACATAAGCATGAAGAAATTGTTATGCAAGAAGCTCTATCTCAGCATAACAAGGGAAAAAAAAGAAAATGAAAGAGGGAACCAAGTGAGAATACCCAAATCAGAGAACAAGAATTCCATATGCTCATTCACAAATTTCATATCTCATATCACTACAAGGCTTCCTATTTATATCTACAACTAATACAAGAAGACTCCCCAAGCTACATATATCTATTTCTATTAACATTCTAACTAACTACGATCTGCAGTTACAGAATCGGCAGTAGATCGCAAAGAAGTTGCTGGACAGCCGCACATAAAGAGTTGAACCACAGGTCACAGGTACAGTGGCAAACTGAATATCATCCACATGATGATCACAGGAACAGCATTAATTCAGTACATGTTCGTGGAGTAGCAGTATTTAACTGTAACATAACACCAGGATACTTAGCCTATCAGCCCACACCTGCGTGGCCCAATGCTCCAAATTCTTCCCTATAAATACAAGCCTCCCCTCCACATTTGGAGATCAAAAAATCTTATGAGGTAGATAGCCCTTAGGCTAGAAAAATCATTTGCCACTCCACACAAAAATTCACCATCATTTATGCAACCAAGTAACCTACCTCAAGAGTTACATTGAGTCCTTGAGGGAAGTAATTAACCCGAGGCCCAACCTTATACTTAGAGTTTTCACATCTTCATTTTTTCCCACCCAACACCAAGCTTATCTCGGTCTTTAGCCCAGAGGAACCAGCGTCACAACGACTTTCATCTCCCCGCCAACCTCTACTCAACAACTCGATCTCTCCACCATCGCCTTATCAACAATCTTATAGCCTAAGTCTAAAGAGTCAGTGACTCTCTTTTCCCCACTTAAGCTAGTATTGCCTTAGGAATTGAAGTGGTTTCCCCAAAAACACTACCCAGGCCGCTTCAGTTTTCCGTTTGTGGTGCATAGGAGCTAGAAAATATCTTTACAGATCGAGGCCCATCTCGGATGGTCGTAAGTATTCCTGGTCGAACCTTGGTTCAGGTTTGCATCTAAATATGTGCAATTGTACGCCTACATTGGACAAGCACTTTTCATAATTTAAACCCATGATCACCTATTCACAATGAATCAACCTTAGGGTTGCACCAGGCTCGCCCTTCTTAGGATTGTAATACAAATTTTTCATCCTATCAGGGATAATGGTCCTATTACAGTTCAATTTTGAGGTTGTCCTTGCTGGAGAGAAGGAAACCCATTTTTTCCTTGTCTTAGAAGCGAGGTGTGGGCGTGAGGATGGGTGGAGTAGCATAGTTGCAAGCATGGGAGGATTTGCATGTCCCTGCCTATGTCTGTGCATACATGTGCAGGTCATGGAAAGTGGAAGGGCGGTAGAGGGAGAGGATTAAAGACAAAAATGGCCTACAAAGTGGGTAGAAAGCCATTAAAAGTTGAATGAGCTGAGCCAAGCTTTGACATGTCAAAGCTTGTTTATTAAGTAAACAGCAATTGGCACGAGATAGAGCCTCCATTCAAGCTCGCAAGCTCGTTCATCATTAGCTTGTTTAATCATCGAATGAGCTTGTGCTGGTCATGAGTGTCATGAATAAGACAAATATTTGATACGATGGTTAATGACGATAAAACATTGATGTGAATTATTGGTTTTTGCATTTAATATATTAGTTAGAAATGAATATTTAACAAATTGAATCAGGCATATTCCATGTTTCTAATCCAAAATGATAATATGTTCAGTCATATGCCTTTATCATATAGTTCTGGGAAAGCTTTTGCCAAGTCACTTAAAAATTTCTACTCCTGTGGTTAACTCTTGCCATACTTGCAAGGCTGTCCAATGGTGCATTTATCACAACAGTTAACCCCTTTTCACTTTTAAGTCCTTCTCCATACATGCCTCACATTTCAGGTTCAACATGACTAGAAAAAATTAATCAAAACAATAAAATCCAGGGCATTCTTTGTTAAAAAATTCAAGCCCAACAACACAATTAGTATTGCCTCAAATGAGTGAATGAATCCCTGTAAGTAGACAAAGCAGTTAAATGTCATCTAACAAGCTACAAACCATAAACAAGCCCGATAATGAACAAACAAGCCAATTTTGCCTGCTTAAAGCTTAGCTTGTTATCATAAACCAGAATAGAGTTTACAACAAACACAAACAGGCTATTATCGAGCTTGTTCATGAGTTATTCAACAAGAAATCAACTCATGTCCAGACTAGAACTGGATGTGACTTAAGGACCAGACCATTGTCAGTAGGACACAGAAATTAAGTTTTTATCTTAATTACCTGATACCAAGTTGCAGATTAAGCATGAGACAATGGCTCCGGTTGCCACGGAAAATCTTGATGCATTGACTTCTTTTGACTTCTTTTGCAGAAAATTTATTCTGCTGTTTAGTATTATGTAATTTTCCAGCACTTTTCCTGATCCTCTCTCTAATCAAAACACCTTGCATGTATTCCCTTTCAAAAACTACACTGCTTCCACCCTGCAACTCACATTGATCATCATTGGAGTCACATGATTTACATGAGATGTCTTGAGATGATAACTCTCTTGCAAGATGACGAAGTATCCGGTCTTTGTCAGAAGAAGCCCAATGTGATGTCTGATCCGAAGTTCTCACCAAGCTACCAATCGATAACTTCTCTGAAAGACTCCGTTTAATTCCTGGTTCTGAATCCATTGACTCCTCTAAACTCATGGATGAAGCATGTGGTAGCTTAGCATTGCAACTGCCATCATACCCTTCAAAGATGGACCACCTCTTCAAAGATGAATGCTTACTTCCAGCAGGATAGAATTTTCCTCTTCCATCTTTTAAGCCCCTCGTCCAAGTTCCCAAGTAGTATCCCCCATCTGCAAACATGTAGAAGCCTGAACCATGCCTAAGCCCATCCAACCAGAATCCATAAAAAAGATCACCATTTATCCATTTCATAACCCCTCTGCCAGACATCTTCCCACTTTTCCAAGTTCCAATATATGTATTACCGGAATTCCAAATATACTTGCCATTACCTTCACGTACTCCTTCTTTCCATTGACCTTCATAGATACCTGAACTAGAATACTGTTTTCTCCCGGCTCCATGCTGAAAGTTCATCATCCATGCGCCATGATAGGCAGATCCATCAGATGCTGTAAAGGTTCCACAACCGTGAAGGTAACCCCCTGAGAAATCACCTTCATATTTAAATCCCGAAGGCCAGACTATGCAGCCTTTCCCAGTCATTTTTCCTTCCTCCCATTCGCCTTCATAAACTGTTCCATCTGACCAAGTATATTTTCCCCTTCCATGGGGAAGGGCATCCAAATAATCACCATAATACACATCTCCATTAGGGAAGACCTTTTCCACTGGCCTGCTGAACATCTCACACAGTACATCCAAGGGGAAAAACAACTATATGAATACACAATACTGGCAAAGAAAAAAGAGGAATAAAAAACACACAGCAAAAGCATTAACAACCTAATTCAGCAACAATATCAATGAGCATAGGGATAGAAATTACCTTTCAATCATCTCCATAACTAGAAAATGATATCAGATTAGAAATTTCATATGCTGTGCCAACAGCCATTGAAGTGACTGTTGTCAATCATTTCACAAGTCTTGAGATGCCAAATTTTTTCACCACCTAAACAGAACCATATTAAACAAGAAAGTCATCTATCAGGACCACAGAATGCCTGCATGCTGAATAATACTCGTTTCTCTGACAGCATGCTTGATTTATTTTATGTAACTCCCTATCCCAAATTGGCCATACTGAATGCTGAAATTCTTTGTCAAATTTTAGTCGCATAGTTCATTATAACTATCACAGGTATCAGATTGGAACATTTTATTACATCTCCTAAAACTCATTTGAGACTTGTCTCAAGTATTTCAGCAATCTGAGATGCCAATTTTCACTTTAAGCACCTGAAAAGAACCACAACTTGCTGTTTAGTTACAAGACCGTAGAGTATCCACATGCACAGTTCCATTTTTTATGCTCATGTCATATTCTACAATTTAAACACCCTTTCCTGTCACAAATACTAATCAACTTTGAACTGTCAAGTAAAGATTTTCCCTAGTTTCCAATATATTTTATTGAATACAACAACAATTCTATTGACTGGTTACATGAATTAAATTAGGAGAATCTCATGAATTTCTTATTCACACAGGTCACTTGAGTAATGTTTGGAATTCTTACCTCTTGCTTTCAGCTACAGATTTATAGCATGGTTACTTCAGAGAAGGGTGGGAGAAATAAACAAGAATAAAGACAACATGTTTATCTTTCTTTTCAGAAGAAGCAAAGACTAAATAATGACAGGATCCCCAATCATTGCCCAAGTACAAAATGCAAGCAAAACCAAACCCCGAGACATGTTTATCTTGCTTTTTCATAAGAAATAAAGATTAAAAACTGAATCCCCCAAATCTTCTTCCCAAGTTCAAAGTACACAGTCATTAGAAGCAAAACCAAGCCCAACATGTCAGAAAAAGAAAAAGGTGATACATGTCGTGTTTCAAAGACTTAGCGGAAGGGACATGTCTAATACATTTTCAGTCTCTTCACCCTTTGAAACTGCTACTCTGCTTACCTAGCGTTGCTGGCCGAACTCATTTTACTTGGGCCACACCTCCATTGATTTGGGTTACATAGGTCAAATCTTGGTGACCACTTCACAACCTGCAACTGCACAAATGACTGAAAAGTGCAAAGCAACCTACTAACATCCATGATTGCTACCTCCAGAGACAATGTCAGGAATGTATCATTGGAAACCTTCTTAGGCTGAACCCGCTTAAGGAGTTCTTCCAAAATCAAAGAACTTTCATTTAATATTCACCATTAATGCTGAAAGAAAGGCATCTACTAAACTATTGATCAATAATAAGCCCCAGAAACTGCAGCAAGATCCTATACTCTGAAAATGACTATCAAGCATTTTAGAATCGTCTTTTTAATAGCACTATAGCATCATCTCACCACACTGCTTCTCTTCTCAATATTCTGCTTGGTGGAATGTTGAATTATCTCCCCTGGAGAACTCCAATTTTGCACCTATTTTCCAATTCAGCTTGTCTGCCTTCAAGAATTTGGATCCCTTTCGAAAAACATGGTTAGCTAATCACTTTCTTCTATCACACCCTTCTCTCTTCCTTCCAGCAATCTAATCGAATTTCCA
This sequence comes from Nepenthes mirabilis, assembly GCA_025585075.1. NCBI lineage: Eukaryota > Viridiplantae > Streptophyta > Magnoliopsida > Caryophyllales > Nepenthaceae > Nepenthes > Nepenthes mirabilis. Next base: position 2,668 of record JAODPA010024408.1, on the reverse strand, counting down.
TCGCAATTTTAACCATGTCATTTTCCACCTAAAACAATCATGATTTTCATCATTTTTATTTTCTACTTACCAAAAAAAAAAAAATTTCATCATTTTTCCTTGTCCATCAAGCCAATCTCTTTTGAGCCTTTCCCTTGGATTCAATTTGCAAAGACCTACATCATGACACCACATTTTTTCCTTCAATTATCAGTATATGCTTTTTCTTTTCTGGGGGGAAAAAAAAAAGCTTCCAAGAGAAAAAAAGAAAAGTCTTCTCTCTTGTCACCTGATTCTCTATCAAAACGCTACAAGGTTTTGTGCCCCTCCATTTTGTTTTCTAATATGCAAAAATTCACTCCTCCTCTCACCTCAATACTTCAAAAAATTGTAATTCAACTGTAACTCACCAATAAAAAGGACACGACCAAGTTAGAAAATCAAGACGAATAAAAACACAAAATGAAATTAAAGGAGGAAGTTGACTCTGACTCGGCATTGTGGATCAAATTTGTTAGTTAGTACATATGCCTAGTATTACTACTTTTAAGTCAACTTACCATACATCTACCCATTCATGCATCGCAATGAATTCTTTTTCTAAAGAAGTGCTTATCAATGCACAATCGGAGTCAGAAAATGCACGGTATCCCAGATAATGATGACAGCCACCCAGACAAATAAGGTCAAACCACTTACGGGCCACCATATGGCAGCTCGGCAAGGGATACAAGCGCATCCACCTCAGCTGTCTAACTGCCAATCAGACTTAGTTTCCATCCAACAGTAACAGATTCAGCTATTGGTGAGGCATTTGAGTGAAAAAAGAAAAAAGCTGTGGCTGGCATAGGACAGCCTGTCAATGGCTCAGCAGCCTCATTGCCGATACATTTAGCTCAGGCCGAGTGTCCTACTCTTCAACGAAAATTAATGCATACAAATAGAGGTCAGTTCACACTATTTCTCTCCTGGATGATCTCTTGCGCACACAAAATTTGAACTAATTACTCATGAGAAATTTATTGGCATGAGCATTAGTGGAGCATTCCCCAAGCAAACACATAGAACTCATACTATTGCAGTCACCCCTCACTGCACCCCAGACAAAGTAGCCATAACAACCTTCTGACTGACATGATCAGCAGATTATCACCAGCTCAGATTGCACTAAATTCTACGCCAACAGGAATCATCCTTGAGCTTTTGAGAGTATTCAATCAACAACGTCAAAGGACAAATCATTATTGAGCTGCTGAAAACAGCTTAAATTTTGGATTGAATTAGTTTATCAACGTGGTATCAAATGTTTAACCAAGTAGCCTCACGTTCAGAATCCTATAAATCAGTGTTTTTCAAATTTATAAATATGCAAATGGTAAAAATGAGTCCATGCCTAGTACAGCTTCAGGCCCGAGAAGCAAGGCGAAATGGCAAGAAAGGCCCTTTAAAGGAACGAAACGTTGTCGGTCTTTCACCTAAGAACTTAAAGCAATAAATTCTTGTCGGTCCTTCAGCTAAGATATTAAGCTTTCCGGACAAATCGATTCCAAGACAAAAAATGATAATCCGTCCTCCGACCAACAAAAAGATACTACCAGAATAAATAAAATTCATTTGGCATGCAAACCATTGACTTCATCATACCGATAAATTTCGTACACAAACAGAAAATAACCAAACATAAATCAACAAAAAAAGCAAAGAAGCTCAATTCAAACGCATCATGGCAATGATAACTATCATAATCATACTATACCCATATGCTATGAAAACTTTCAAAGAAATACATATACCAAAAGCTACGATGGACAACAAAATTCACCAGTCCGCTGCGAGTTGAACTAATTCCACAGAATCACGTATCAGGCGATTGCAAAAAAAACCCTAAAAATGATCAACTCAACCTGCCGCCGCAAATGTACGCCAAAGTTTTCTCTCTCTTCTGCCTCTCAAAGATTCACTTCCGTCTCCTGCACAATTATTCCTTCCGTACCTCTCCCTCTCTCTCTTTCTCTCTCTCAAATTGTGCTGCTTTTGGCTGGGCCTCGGACTGTACTGTTGCCCGCTAAGACCTGTTTCAGTTCGCACGGACGTTGAAAAAGACGGAAGCTAACCGCACACGTTTTCTGTTAATGCCACGCGTCACTCGCATTTGGCTCCGGAAAATTTCGTTCATCGTTCCATTTAAATCAGTATAACTAAAAGAATATTTTGAAGTAACGTTCCCAGCTTGAATTTAATACTAATTTTAGTTTAAATAATAAAAACAAATTTAACCAAATTGAACGCATTTCAAAATATATTTTATTAGGCATGTAATATAAGAAAATTTTAGAGTCTAAAATAATTAAAAATAAATATCGGTTTTGAAATTTTTACATGATTTTTTAGGTAGACTTTTTAGCATCTAATAAAATTCAAACTATTTTAACGTTTACCTGTGAATTTATACTGAATTTTTAACTTATAATCATTCTTTTTTACGAGCCCCAGAAGGACTTTGTTAAACGTGGTCATTAGGGCTGTGGGGTCCAAACTATGTACCATTAAGCTTTAATAGACGATGGTTCACTAGTGGGTGAGTGGCACGTCCGAATAAAAGGTCAAATCAAGACTTATTTTTCTCGCCCATTCAATTACTTGTAAAAAATTTATCAAATAATATATTTAAACATTTCATATAACATAT